>PVHP010028366.1:0-23143 GCA_004024765.1 Zapus hudsonius | reverse complement strand
AAAAAAAAGAATTAAATACCACTTTATGGAGACCTAGGTAAATATTCAAGAACTATTAGTAAGCAGGGGATGGATAATTATAATAATAATTAGGTCATTTATTAGATATAAGAAGTTAATATACAAGATTAATGACTATGAAGTTAAAATAGATCAGATCATATAATATCTTCATCACATTAAATTAGGTAAAGTGTGTCCATCTTAGAAAAAGCAAAACAGAGCCCAAGCCAAATTCAAATAACCTACTGAAGCCTGGCTAAAAACCAACTCCACAAAATCCCTAAAACCTATGTCTTGCCTAAATTCTTCATAGCATTCTAGTATTGTGGAATCAGAATGAATGAAAGGGAGAATGGTGAGATGAGCCCAGTGAGTTGAACAGGCTTGGTCATGAAACCCAGGGAAATCCTCCATAGGGTATTTTATACTATATTCTTGGTAGATGAGAAGCTTTTGAAATTTAGTAAATGAGGTAGGACATTTGGCTGTACAGGGAATCTCTAGGTAAAGGGGCAAATTAAAGAGTTGAACAAGGGATGAACAAGGGACCCACAGCCACAGCCATTCAATCAACACAGGATTAGCCTGGGTGACAGAAACCGATTTTTGACACAAAGACCCCTAAGCTCACAACATTAAAGCAGCCTTAATACTCACCCACCATGACTCAGGGAACTGAGCAGAAGAGGGGGCAGAAAGATTGTGAGAGCCGTGGTGGGGGAGACTATCCAGAGGCATGGTTCCCCTCAGTAACAACACACTTGGGCCAGGAGAACCAGGCTGAGTACTAGGCTATCCATGGTCCCCTGTCACAAGGACTGATCCAGTCGACCCATGGAGGAGGTTATCCAGCAGAGTGGGGAGGGGAGGGCAGCAGGGAATTGGGGATAACAACTCATTGTTTGCCCACTAAATATTGTAACTTATTATGGACAATAAAAAAAAGAAGTACTCAGTACCACACACTGGGTAGCTTGAATTTTTGAATTTTCTCATAATTCTGAAGGGTAGACCTCTAAGTCAAGAGTTGGCAATGCTGGTTTCTTTAGAGTTCTCTCTCTCTCTCTCTCTCTCTCTCTCTCTCTCTCTCTCTCTCTCTCTCTCTCTCTCTCTCTCTCTCTCTCTGGAAGATATAACATAGTTAATAATTTCCTTTCTACTTTTCTGCTTTATATGTTTAGATAAAAGTTATGGAGGCGTATAGTTGTATTCCTACTCCAGCTCAATCAATCAGGTGAATAAAACTGGACAGAAAGGAGAGAAAGCTGCAAAGCAGCACATACAGACAGAAGCTGTCTTTCCAATGCCACAAGCTGTGAAGCAGACACATGAGAGTCCATGAAGTGTGATGTATTAATACCTCTAAGTCTGCCATGGGGAACCTCTCATTGCTAGGCCTGTATGTGGTGAGCCAGGCATCCCTTGCTCATGCTGCCATGATGGAACATCAGATCTTCTCTCTCCTCCTACTCTCCTTCCCTAGTGATAGATTCTTCAGCTCTACAGGACTTTTGACTCTTGATTGCTATACATAGTTTGGACAGCTAAGAGGTTGACCTTACTCAGCATTCTTATAAACATCCTGCAGGCAGACATTGCAGCTCCCTTAAGGTTTACAGTGAATCTTAAGAGTGAGTTATCTAAAAATGTTGATAGCAACAACAAACAGAATGATTTTTGTTTTCCTGCCCTAATAAAAATGCTAAAAAAGTTAATGACACACAGTCTGATAAGAGCTCAAGTTCCTTTGGGTGAGATTCAATAAAAAAAAAAATAAGGTGCTTTCTTAAAATGTTACCTTTGCCTAACGACACAGACATTTTGTATATTAGGTGACCTGGGAAACCATAGTTATTGACGACCTAACTTCTCTGAGATGCAGACTGATTAAGTTTAGGATTGGCATGTGCACATGAATGTTAAGAAGCTACCTGGCTGTGTCTGGTCAAATTCCTAAGTAACCTTATTTTACATTGTTGAAAAATATGCAAGGAATCTAAATGTCAGGTGTCACCTCCAAATGCATTAGCAACTATAACGGGCAGTCTTGGAAACCATTCCCCTATCATTGTAGCTAACCTGCAGGTAACCACGGGGAAAACACAGTATTTAATTTATCACAATGTCATGGAACTAAACATTCCATTAGTACTTTCATACAGGGCAGAGGATTTTCCTCAAATACTTTCACCATTTTTTTTTATAATTGAATTTCTCACTTTTGAAGCTAGAGTTTCTTTTATCAATACTGTTATTAGCATTTGCATTCCTATTTTTAACTCCCATTTGAAGGCATGCCTTGAAAAACATTTTGTTGAAAGCAGTTATTTGGCATGTTTAGAGTGTTATAGTTTGGAAAAATTGAAAAATACCTCTACTGCATTAGTAACATAAGAACAAAAATGTATTTTACCACTTTGAGTATGTAAACACAGAAAGAACTGAAAATCAAATAATAGAACTAAAAGGAGACAGTTTCATGGGCTCAGCAGAGAAGTGAGAGCCTGAAATACCCAAGTTCCAACCTTGGCTCTAATTCAGGGTGGAGTGTCCTTGGGTCTATGCCTTTCTCTCTCTTTGTGAAAAAGCAGATTTACAGGGAGAGAACTCCATTGTGAGAGAAGTAAGGAAGTGTTGGAAGAGCCACAAATCTTCTAGTGCAACTTAAAACAAAATTTTCCCTGTAACTACAGCTTATTTTGATCAATTTCTGTCACAAAATACACCATGTGTGTTCATGCTGCTACAAGTTGAGTTGTTTTATCTTTATACCCTTTAAACTTGGATATTTCCTGAGCACAAACAAGTCATTTCAAAACCCCAAGTCAAACAGCCTCACACTTTCCTCTTATTTCTACAGTGGCACGCAGCTGCATGCTCTTCAAGGAGATGGTTAGTTCAGGAACTTTTGACATTCATTTTCCTGCCCTGTGGTGTCTAGCTTCTTTAAGGGCCTGACCTATTATACACAATCACCATCTGTGATATTTGTACAGGACATTGCACACATGGTACCTCAATAGAAACTGGTATTAACTTGTCATGTAAATGAACCAGACAATTTATGAAAGGACTTGTAGCAGGGGAGCTGGAGATTAGAATTTAGATAATACCCAGCAAATTCCAATGTACCTCAGAATTTAAGGAGTACCCAAATGTTTGTCTATAAGTTAAAGAATTATAATTATAGACCAGCAGAGGATAAGGTATAGTGGGAGACTTTATTTAAAGGAAAATGGAAAGTTACAGAGTTCTCCAGCCACCAGTGTGGAGGGTTTAACGAAATCTGTGCTCTTTAGCTAAAGAAGCAGGAAAAGAAAAGATAATGGAGGGCTCCCATCATGAGGAAAAAGTTCATGTGGGGAGATCTTGAGCCCTCCCACATCCCAGCCATTAGGCGAGAGTGAGGGAATGCCTTACTTTTCTAAGGCCTGGAAATTTAGAAGTCCTCCTCCTAGAACACCATGTGGGAAGAAGAGACTGGACATCGTTTTAGTGACTTTTTAAGACCTCCACCAGGTAAGCCAGAGAGACAGCTGTTTGGTCAATACATGACCAATCCCTTTTAGAACCTAGGTTTAGACTCTAGCTAGAAACACCTCCCATTCAAGGGGAGGGGGTCTATGGAACTTTCCTGAAGGAGTTAACTGTTACAGACTGACACACCACATCCTAAAAAAAAAATCCCATCATTAGCAAGACATTCCAAGCACAGCTTAAAGGCAATAACCATGTGCTTGTCTGTATTCCCAATAGTCAACAAAATATTTGAGACAAAAAAGGCCAAAAAATTTGTTTTATTGACATGAATAACACTCTCTGAATAAGTATGTGTCATAGTCAGCCACACGCCACTGGAATGAATCTCCAACGAGGCACAGTTTTGGGAGGAAAGTATTTATTGAAATAACAGATCCAGGGGAAGTTTCAGAATGGTGAAAGCAGTTGGCCCCCTTTCAAGCAGAGAGAGAGAGAGAGAGAGAGAGAGAGAGAGAGAGAGAGAGAGAGAGAGAGAGAGAGAGAGAGACTCATCCCAAGCACACTTCAACTCTAACTGGCAAACAGCAGGACCTCCAAACCTGAGCTCAGACTGCTCTTTGCATATGTGCACCTGGAATTTCACATCCAACTCATAAATACACATTAGGGCTGGACCCCAGGCCAGGCCAAAGTGCTGCTTCCTCCAGTGGGAGGGCTGGAAGTAATTCACAAGCTTTAATAAACTTTTGAATCTATTGTATGACATCCACTCAAACTACCACAGTATGTAAGGGATATTGTGTCCCTGAGGACTAATGAAGGAAACCAATAGGTAGAGTCCTGGAATATTATCCTGCATACATTGGGCTGTGATTGCTATCTTAATCAACACTGTTCTTCCCTGCCACCACATGGACGTAGACTGACCACAGCATGGTCTCTGCCAGATGGGAAATTTGTTCTATGAAAATTGCTCATTGTATTGCCCTCTCTTGTCTCTTTTTACTACTAGAGGTCTGAGAAACAAAGCATCCTTCTCATCACACAACAGTCAGCCTCCCAGAATTCTCTGTCTTGCAATCTGTCTCTTCCTTACAATTCAATGCTACCAAGCCTTCATTGCCATGCTATATAGGCATATTGGTGTCATCACTAGGGTCGCCAAGCCAGGGTGACCCTCTCTGATGTGGAGGTTTGGTTTTTAGTGTGAAAGACACCATTTCAGTACATAGCTACAGCTACTACCCGAAAAGTATCCTTTTATTTGGGTTTTGCATAATGATATCACCATATCTCTGGAAGATAAAATATGTATGTATTTCCAAATTAAATCATGTTTAAAATTCATGAGGTTCCTGAGGTTCTATATATAAACTGGAACTATTAGGGAATAGACTTCCTTCCCAGAATATTTCTTTGTTGGACCTCTTTCCTTGTCTGTCTCCCTCAAATGAGACAAAGGCAAAATGCTACTGTCTCCCAGGATGTTTATTCTACAAACATGCAAGTGGAAAGCCCATATATATTTTTTCCTTTCCCAGGCAGAAAGTGGAATGCAATTCATGTCATTTCTAACAGGAATTCTGTTAAGGGGTTAATTACTATGCTTAGGCAATGAGGTTCTGCAACTCGGCAGAATAATTCCTCAGCTCTAGCTTGTATTCTTCAAACTTGTGATAAGATATAATACCTATCATAAGAAAGTAATGGACATGACCAAGTGGAAACTTATCTCAAGAGTGGGTCTGATTATAGCAAGATTGGTTAGGTATTTTGTTGTTCCCTGTCTCTTATTTTTAATGCCCTATACCATTTCACAACTCTGTCATCAACAAGGCTGTAACCAGATGGCTACATGCCAGATATTTTGATCCAGTGACTTTGGAACAGCATTATGAGTCAATAAAATCATCTCTTCTTTATAACATATCCAGTATTTGGTATTAGAAAACAGACTAAAACATTTAATCTTCTACCTAGTCTAAGTCTCTCAATCTAGGGAATGGAAGAACTCTTAAGAACTCAAATTGCAGCCAAGTGTTAACTCTCTTAAGAACACAAATTATAGCCAAATGTTAACTTTGGCAATAGTAAGTTGAAGGTTGAGGAACAAGGTTAGGTCAGGAGTTTAAGTCTAATGAATAAAAGGGACCAAATTAAAACAGACAAGCATTTCACTTTCATAAATATTGATAAAATGGACTCTAACAATAAATTATGCTTAAAAGAGCATTGATTTTTTTTTATTTCTCCTCACACACTAAGTGAAGAATTCCTCTTATTTTCAGGATGGGACTTTAGATAGAGACATGACAATTTAAGAAAGAAATATATAGAGTACATATGGTAGGCTCTTCACTGAGTATGTGTGTTTGTCAGCTTTTTATCACTATGATGAGATACCTGAAATAATCATATTACGAAGGGAAAAAAGTTTACTTTGGCTCACATCTTCAGAGGTTTAAGTTCATGGTCAGTTGAGCTCATTATTTTTGTAATTTAGGGAAGCACCAAACTATGGTGGGGAATGTGTGGTAGAGCAATCTGCTCATGATGGACAAGAGAAAGAGACCAACATCTTCAGTGCCTTTGAGACCATGCCCCCAATGGCCTAAAACTCTCCACTGGAATCCCACATTCTTAAGAGCTTTTTTTAACTTCTGAAGGCAGCAGAATAAAGTCCAGGCATTTAAAATGTGAACCCTTGAGAGGCGATCCAATCTATAGCAGTATAGCACAACAGAACATAGATTCTAAATATGACTATGAAGTATGTTACGTATGAGTCCAGCCTGAGAACATATCAACATAGCCAGAAAAGTAAACTCAAGTAATACCATAGACATGAAAACTTGTAAGACTTGCAAGCTGTTAGGAATTTATAGACCAAGAGAAACCCAGAGCCCAAAGAAAGCAGAAACTTGATACCACAGTTTCAATGCTTTCTATAAGATTCAAAACACAGGCCTGAGAAAACTCAAGAACTGAAAAAAAAAAATATTCTCATCAGATAATAATAGGCTGCTGAAATACTGTGCAAAGATTAGAGTATCTTATTACAGGAAAAATATCAAAGATATGGAAAGGTGTGGAAATGATCACAAAATGACAAATGGCATCAATGTTGATAATTGTGAAGGGGAGGTACAAAATTGGGTTTTGTTCATTAGAAAAGAAGATTTTAGAAGAGATAATTACTGAGGTGTCTAAAACTCTGATGAGTCTTGGAAGAGAGAGAAAGGAAGTGGCTCAAAAGCAAAGGAGGCCATGAACAGAAAGGAATGAAGGATTGCATTAAAGGGAATTCAGAAGCAAAGCATTTACAGAGAGCCATTACTGTGGCTTGCAGAAAAGCCTACGGAGATTAGCTGGGCAATATCCAACCCCTGAGGATGTTTTCACAGAGTCAGATTCTGAGTGCCTACTTTGGGGTGGGGAGATGGGAGGAGTGTTTTGTAAAGTGAAGACCCTGCCTGCAGGGATGGATGCATTATCAAGAAAACGTGGCTGCTTCCCTTCCTGAAACATGAATGTTCTCTCTCATTAAGTTAACACACTGCTCTGGCAGAGGCACATCCTGGAATCCTGAAAACATCAGCTTCTATCTAAACTTTTCAGTTCTTGCATCCTTGAATTGGCTTAGCTTGATGGCAAGTTTACAATATTATAAATATGCATATGGCCGGGTATCTGTTACCCATCTGATCCTTACTTACTTTCCTGTCAGGAAAAGCATAAGCCAATAGGATATGCAGCTGGGAAAAGTACCAAATTTGGAGTTCAACTTTGGTCTTGAATATCAGGCAATATCAACTGCTTATCTAACCCAGTCAGTCCCATAGAGTCTATGACCTTTTTCCAACCACCTGACTATATCTGGCCCTCTAAAAACAAGACGGAAACTTAATAAACAACCCAAACAAATCACATCTTTACTATAATTTGGACTATTACTGTCATAAAATATTTTGACATTTGAATGTCTCATAGTTTAGGAGAAAATCAACTCTTGTTCGTTATGATGTTCATGTCTCTGGATCATGACCTTCCTGAACAGAGAGGGGTGTAGCAATCCAGAACACAGTCTTACCACATGTTATGGTTTGAACCTCAAATATTCCCCACATGTTCATCATGTTCAGGACATGTGTCCCTAGCTGGCGATGCTAAATTTTGAAATTGTGGAACCTCTAGGAAATGGGGCCTGACTGCTTAGACGTGGGATAGGCCTTTGAAGGTTATATTAGGCTTCCAGTTCCTTCTGCTTTGTCCTCCTTTATCACTCCTCTGCCACATTTCTGGGGGACAGGGTCTCTCACTGAACCTGAGCTCACATCATTTTTTGGATGGACCAGCTGAACCAGGAGCTCCAGTGATCCTCTTGCTGTGCCCCTCTCATCACTGGCATTACAGGCCTGTGCAGTTGTTTTATGTGGGCACTGGAGATTGAACACAGGCACTTGTGCTTGCTCAGCAAGTGCTCTTGCCCATCGAGGCATATCCCCAGCCCCCTATTTGTCTCTTAGTGAAAATTTATGCATACAGAGATAGTCTTATATTTTTCCTTTTTTCTTCAAAACACACATTCAATTGGCCAACAGTGTTTACACATCCTACTTCAATCATCTCTATTTAGTCTCCATGTCTCCATTTCATGACTTTAATTCCTACCTCACCCATATGTCACTGGACCTACAGAAATAGCATCCCAACTATTCTTCTCTAATACATACATTATTAAAGGTTTGCATAAACCATACATAATCACATCACTGGTTCAACCAGACCATTTACTGCATCAACCACCAAACAAATCTCTGTAAACTCTGCTTCCTTGTTCAATCTTATCCCATAGCGTACTTGCATATGCTCCATCTAACATCAAGGTCAGAGACTGTCGTGCGATACCACAAATGATACTGCAAATGTCCTCCTCTGCTATGAAACTCTTCCTTGCACTCCAATTATTTGCCTAGGCAGCTTTTCCTTCTGATTCACAATTCAGATTACAAAATCATTTGTGATATACTCCTTTGATCGAGTTTGCTCCATCAACACCAATCAGAGTCAGGCATACTTTGAAGTCCATTCCCACAGTACTCTTCACAAGACTATATGATAGTTCATATCATGTGCGGATGCAACAGAGATTGGATAACTGTTTCACACCATGCATTTCTAAGATCATGACATCAAAACTGATACCTTGTTGTTATCCTGTAATAGAATGACTGGTAGATATACTCAAAAAATATTTATTGAAATAATTATCAATCCCATGGCAATGCCTGCTGATGGTAGAGAAAGCTGTGTACCAAGATCTCAGTGTTTGTACCCATATTAAAGTCATACATGGAAATCCAAATGTGCAGATATTGTAGGACAGCCTTTGGGAGGTGATTCGTTCATGAAGGTAGAGCTTGCAGAAATGGGGCTAGTGTCCTTATAAAAGAGAACTTAAAGACTCTTCACATTCTGCCATGTGAAGACACAGCAAAGAGATGCAGTCTAGCAATCGGGATGGGGTCCTCCCCAGACACTGAATCTGCTATCACATTGATCTTGATCTTGTCTCCTTCCCAAACTGTGAGAAATAAATATTGGTTGCACATAAATGACCTGGTCTATGTTGCTTTGTTATAGTAGTTGATGCAGATTAAGATGCCAGGTTATTTCTCTTACTATTGCAAATCAAAAAGAAAGTGGTTTGGACAACTTTCTTCAGGCAATTTAAGAAAATTTCCGTGATTTTTGAGCCACTTGGAAAAAGTTTTTTAATCCACACTCATCCTTCCCCCAGATAAAATAAAAGAATTCAAGTTTTTGAACAAATGCTTACTAACCAACTCCAGAAGGTATTTTAGAGGTGTCTAGATCTGAATTTTCTTAGAGAAGTTTAATAGTAGCAACACATGTGGTATATGTAGCATTTTTTTCCGAAGTGTTTCCATCTTTAACTTGGCATATAGTTTTAAAAATCTAGCCAGCAGATATGAGAATATACTGAGATTTCATTTAGCAGATGAAGAAACCAAAGATTCAAGATGTTAGGCAGTTTTCTCAGAAGCATACAATGTGTCAACAACGGATTGGTATCCAATCTCCTAAATCCATGCTTTATGTTCTAGCAACCTAAATCTGTCTTCTTTCTAAAGGGTTCTCCTTTTTCATTCATTTCTTATATTTATTAATGTATGGGTTAATTAAACCTACAAAGATTTTCTTAGGAACTTTAATAAAATAGAAAGAATAACAAATTTAAATTTGGGAAGTTTGATCTTAAGCTCCTCTAAGACATATGTAAATATTCAAATACAGCAGATCATAACAAAGAGAGTGGCGGGAGTGTGAAGATCTGGGCTCAATACCAGCTCAACTGTTTCCTGGCGAAGTGTTCTTCAGCCAGTCACCTCACTTCTCTGAACCACAATCTACTTTTTCAAAATGGAAATAATAATACATAATCTACTTCATAAGGATCTTATGACAGGAAGCATGTGAAACCATTTTGTAAAGCCAAATGCTATACAGGGATATTGGAAATCCCTATGTTGGGTGTTTATTGTATTGACGATGGTGTTCTAAGTAATTTACATAGTTTCATATTAATCTTTACAATAATCCTATGATATAGAGAATATTGTTATCCACACTTAAAAGATAAGAAGTTCAAAGATTGAAGGAACCAAATGTTTAAAGTAACTTTCCCCAATACTGATACAAGTGAGAAATGGATCTAGGACAAAAGCCCAGAAGCTGCTCATCTCTAAGCCACCTAACGATGCTGGCCTTTGAAATTACTCTTGAGACATTCACACTGTAGGATCATGGGGTGTATTTACTCAACAGTTGTTATGATTTGAATTAAATATGGAATGCCTTCATAGGACCATGTGTTGAATGCTTGGTCCACAACTGTTGGTTTCATTTTGGGAGATTCTGATACTTTAGGAGAAGGCCACTTGCAGAATATAGGTACCAAGGGCATAACACTGAAGATCACATGTGGCCCCTGGTCTTTCCTCCTTCTTTGTCTCCTGTCTATTACATACACCTGCTGCCATGATGTTATGTCCAAGTGCGTGGATCCAAGCAGCCATGGATGGAACCCTCTAAAACCCTGAGCCAAAATAAGTCTTCCCTTCTTGAAGTTGCTCTCTTTCTTATTTTGGTGACTAGAGTATCTGATACAAGAGCTCTTAATTTGTATTAACTCACTTCATATTACTCACCACAATCTACGTTTGCCCACATGCAATTAATGAATATTACTGAGTTTTAAGCTAGTTTTTATGGACACAGAAGCTAAAGTGTGACTACTTTTGTAGAGCCAACCAATGAGCCCCATTTCATTCAACATATAGTCAGATATTTTTGCTGCAGCCTAGAGGACTTAATACTTAAGATGACACATCTTATAAGAAGATAAGTTTTATTTTGACTTATGGTTTCAGAAGTTTCACTCCATTGTTGGCTGGCTGCATTTCTTTTGGACTTATGTCAGCAAGGCCAAAGACTGTAACGGGAGTACATGCTGAGAAGACTACACATGGCAGCTGGAAATCAGGATGAAAGACAGAGGAAGAAAGGGCCAGAATCCCCATGCACCTCAGTGGCATGCCCGATGGTGTAACTTCCACTATTGCTTAGCAGTGCCACCAGCTATGGTCAATCCTTTATTATATGGTTTGGGCATATTTAACATCTAACCTATCACAAAGGTTCTACACAGTCTGACTGCTTCTAGCCTGCCCTACCAGCTACTTCTTTCCCTTTTCCAATTCCCACTGGCCTTTTATGCTGAGTCTGAAGAATACACACATGCACCCACCCTGGGACCATTGCTTGCCCTGTTCCCTCTCATGCCCATGCCATCTAAGAAAATAATCAATCTATCAGAGGTTCCTTCTTTCATTCTTCAGTGTAAAACAGGAACAACCATCATCCCCTCAGTTTCTTTTTATCTCCATACCTTGGAACTTTTAATAGCATGCATCATTCATGGCATTGATTCATAGCATTTTATATATTTTACATGTGTTTATTATCAATTTTGATCTTTCCATATATAACAAACAGTTCCTCATCACACATATATGCACACATGCACTAAAACACTAGCTACTTAACCCAAAATCTGTTTTCTTTATTGCTATTACCTTCAGTACCTAAAATAGTATCTAACACAGAAACATAAGCTCAAAACTGGCAAGTTTTGTGAATAAATTATGCTGTGCCCTTGCAGAGAGTAGCACAGGTAGGAAGGAAAGGCAGCCTATAAAAGATTCCTTAGAAACAGCTGACGGTGAGAAATCTTAGAATGCATGTGTGTGAGTCCATTTCTTGGGAACCTTTCAAGATCCCTGAATACAGTCCTCTATTATAAAAGAATGTCAAGACGACACATGCTAGTGAGGATACAGGGAAAGAGGGACCCTTGTTCACTGCTGGTGGGAATGTAAACTGGTACAATCACAGTGAAAATCAGTGTGGAGGTTTCTCAAAAGATTTAAAATAGATCTACCATATGACCTAGCTATACCACTCCTGAGCATATACCCAAAGTATATACTTTCACATCCATGTTCATTGCTGCTGCATTCATAATAGCAAGAAAATGGAATCAGCTTAGATGTCCCTCCATAGATGAATGTATAATGAAAATATGATACATACACACAAAGAAATTTTATACAGATATTAAAAATAAAATTTTCAAAAAATTGGAAATTTTACATTAAATGAGGTATATGGCTTCAGAAAGAAAAAGGAACCACATGTTCTCTCTCATATGTAAATCCTAACTTCTCATTTTTATATGTATGTATGTATACAGTAGTGTAAGTATAGATGATAAAACTAGAAGGGAGACTGTAAAAGAGGGCGGGAAAAATTTTCTGAAGAATTGAAGTGATGGGCTGGGGGAAGATTAAAGAATATATTAGACATCAAGGTAGGAAAAATACTCCTGGGAGCAAAAGGACACTAACAAAGGATAGAGGAGTGGTGGGAGAGGAAGAATCAGCCAAAATAAAGTATGCATGAAAATATCACAAAAAAATCAATTATTTTGTATGCTCATTTAAAAATAATATAAAATTCATCAAGTAAACATGATCAATCAAAATGGAAATGTGTCAATAGAGTATTCTCCCACAAAGGTACCTTCTAAGCTTGTCATCAATGGGAAAAAAAAAATCAAATTAAAATATACTTGACTGAAGTCATGTGTGGACCAAAAATCAGAGCTAATGAATGAGTAAAACAAGACTTCTTTATTTCTGATGTATTTCATTTGGGGGTTGGGGTGTTTAATTAGATGTTAAAATGCAATTATATTACCAAACTGCCTTATCCATCATTTTTAATATAGGAGATGGAATGCCCTATCTGGCCCATCATTGTTCATTTCCAGTTTCTCTGAAAACATTTACTTACATCTCCATTTCAATGCCCTGTGTAGAAAATGAGGTTTAGAAACAGGTGTCCCAACAAGGAAAGGCTAGCTGAAACTTGAAATTTCTTGTCAAGGTTTCCGAAGTAAAGGTGAAGATTCTAAGATTTGCACTGGTCCTAGCTAAATAACTTACCATTATTTTGTATATTTGACAGCCCTGAAATGTAACGTGATAATACTATTCCCATTTCATGGAAGAGTTGTTCAGAAATCAGGAAAACAGAACATAAATCTTCACTGTCCCTGGTTAGGCCAGATACCTCAATTTCTTTTCTTCCTATATGATGCATTAGGTGCCAAGGAGAAAGTATGGGCTTTGGAGCTAGACAAGATTGATTTTAAACTTTGGATTTACTATGGAGCTGTGGATTTTTTAAAAAATCTCACTTGACTTTCCTGAGCCCATTTTCTGCTCATCTCAACTTACATGTGAAAAATCGAGTCCTAGAATGTGATTAAATTATGTAGGAAAGCACCCAAATGGTCTTGGAGTAGGAAAATCTATTTCCTTCTTTATCATTTTCTTCACTACCAATAGGAGTGAAGAAAAAGTGCAGTGCTTTCTGCTAATTCTTGATGAATGTTACAACTATAAATCATTTTGCTGTTGGTTTTTAAATTTTTATTTGCAAGCAGAGAGTGAGAAAATGAATGAATGAATGAGCACAAGTGTCACTGTGCATCTGGGTTTATGTGGGTACTGGGAAATCTAATCTAGGCTTTGCAAGCAAGCACTTTTAACCACTGAGCTATCTCTCCAGCCCATCACTTTTTTTTTTTTGAAATGAAGATTTCAAATGTTTTTCCACAAATACCCAGTGATTTGGGGTCTGGTAATTCCAAATGAAAAGGCTTATGGGTCACACAATATTGTAAGAGGCTGAAGCAAACTTCCCCATTTCCCTTTGTGTGTTTTGGAAACCTTTAAGATGGAGTGGACGGTGCATGTCCTTGCAGCATCCCTCCCTTCTATTTGGTAAGAAAAGAACTGCTCAAATCTTTAGCTTGTAGGAGGAGATATGAGATAAAATGCAAAAAAAAAAAAAAAAAAAAAAACTTTGGTATAAAGAGGAGCGGAAAACAGGATTTGCCCCTAGGGAACATCAGCTCTCCTCTGTCTGACTCGCTTTGCACTCACACAAAAAAATATGCCGAGAAATTTCAAAGTCACTGGGTTAAAAGAAAACTTTAAAACAGCCAGGGTGGCTACAAAGCAATCCCTATGCTGCCCTGAGTTATGTAGAGAGCAGCTTGGATCTTCACATATCTAACAGTGTCAGAGCTCAGCCAGTCCTGGGATTATCATGAATCTTATATGAAGGCTAAGTGTGGCTTCAGCCTGCCACCATTTGAGGGTAGGGAATGGAACCCCAAATTTATCATTGTGTCCTATTCGTGTCTCAAGGGGGAGGGGCTTAAATGGGCTGCTTTGATTGTCTGATTTAATAGGTTTAATATTCCTAATATCCAATCTGAAACCTGTACACGAGAGTGACAGCAATAGAGACCCAAAAGGAAAATGTAAAATGAATGCTATAAGGAAGAAATAAAAACATTCCCCAAAAGCTTGAAGCTGTATGAAATAAATATTTGCTAAAAATCAAACCAGGACCATTTTGGAAGGAAAATACAGCCAAATAGGAGAAACCTGGTTTAGGATTTTTATGGTTTAGTTAGTTAAAAATATATTTAAAGACACCAATCTGATTTTAAGCTCTAATTTTGAAGAAATTCATTTAAAATTCTCCAAGTTGGACATTTTTCCACACATTACTTGCCTACTGAAATGAAAGGACTGGGTCTGTGAAAAACCACTGCCGCACAAGCACCCAGAAGCTTAATGACATCAAGGAGTGTCCTGGGAATGAATCCAGCAGGTGAATACTAATGCACCTTGAGAGGTTTATAGAAAGTTGAGTGAGTTTCCACAGACCAAGTGTATCTTTGCAGCTTCTGTCTTCATAAAGGGCAAAGTAATGATTAGAGACTACAAGGAAAAAGAATTAGGGCTGAAGAGAGGACTCAGTAGTTATATGCTTCCTGCACAAGCAAGAGGGCCTGAGGGGGCCTGAAACCACCTGAGTTTGAATTTGCACATCCACATAAACAGCTGGGCATGACCACTTGCACACGTAACCCCATTCTGCAAAGGAGAGCCAGACCAGGAATCACCCAGGCTCCTGAAAAACAGCGATGATGTAAGAGACTCGAGCATCAGGAAGTGACTTTCGAAATGAAAGCTGGAGGGAGAGTGATGGAGTGGGACATGTGACATGTGACTCCTGCCACTAGAGGTGAGTACCTCTTCCAAAGGAAAGTGCACTGGATACTGCATGGGTACATGCATGTGCACACCACACACACACACACGAAAGAGAATAGAAAAATCACTATATTTATTTTATCTTGTGTAGTATCTTACAGTTCATTCAATCAGTTTTTCACATGCAGTATGTGTTTCATATCTACAGTACAATAGCCATATGGAGAAAAATTCCCATGATATATCATATATGAAAATTAGGGTCCAGCAAATTGAAGATTCTGTCAAGGGACATAATTAGAAGACAATAAACTAGGACCCAGGAACCAGTTCCGTGGCTCTCCAAGTTGTGACCTACGCCAGTGGGCAGGGAAAGTAGACCAGCACAAAGCTAAATTGTTTACTGAGAAAAGCTCTTTGTGTCACAGCTCTTGAATTCCTGATTCTTTTTTCTTCTAGTCAACTATCAAGATAACAGTGTCTCAAATTTATGACTTTATATTTCAGGAACAAAAGTAAAATATTTACAGGAAGGAAATTAGATATTATTGTTTTCAAATCATTATGCAAACATCTTACAGCTTGTGTTTCATTTTTAGTTGTTGGGTATTAATATTTTAAATATATATTTTAGACAATATTTTAGAAAATTTCTGCACAGATAGTGATGTCTCTGGTTTATTTTTTGTTGTATTGTTAAATTAACTCTGATTAGTATAAAAAATTAATTAGAGGGCTCTGTGGAAATGTCTCTGCAATTAAAGATGCTTGCTTTGTAACCTTGCCCACCAAGATTTGAATCCCCAGCTCCCACATAAAGTGGTGTGTGTATCTATAATCCCAGTGACAGTGGGAGATGGCTTCAGCAGAATCCCAAAGCTCATGGGCCAAATAGTCTAGCTTTTCTCATAGCAAAAAAAAGACAAGGGATTCTGTCTCAAACAAGTGGAAGAGGAGGCCCCAAAACAAAGGTTGAACTCTGGCCTCCCCATGCACGTGCGCGCACGCGCGCGCACACACACACACACACACACACACACACACACACACACACACAAATATTATGAACTTTTTCACTACCACTTTGTATGCTAGAAAGAACAATGATAGTTTTGTTTAATTTACAATAGGCATGAAAATACAATATAAGGAATTCCATTATCAGTTTCTCTCAGAGAATTAGACATCTGCTTATAAAAAGTGAGCTCATCTTTCAGAAGCCCAAATTCACTCCTGAAGATACTTTTTAGGATTAAAAATTTTGTTACATTTATTTAAAGTATAATTAAGTACAAAAAAGGTGAAGTTTGCTGTTGTCTAACTGGAAGCCAAGTTCCCTAAGACAGATTTAGAAAACACAAGTCTGCAAGACTAGGCAGCTACTCTGGTTTTCTTTCAATTATCAGTTAACCAGGTAGTAGGGGATTTGAAGACATGGCCTTTCCTATCTGCTGCCTAACTTTCAGAGGTTAAAGGAGGAGCATTAGCTGACCCCATCACTTGGACCCAGAATCCACATAAGCAGATTTGTACAAATGATAACTTCTCCACCCGGGGCCTCTCTTTCTTCAGAGTAGAATAGGTCAGGATTACCAAGTCAGAGCTCTGGAACTGATATCAAGGGAAACATTCTCTGAAGAAGAAAAAGGGAATAAAAAAATTGAGAACTTATTTCAACACACTCTACATGATAATGATCTAAACTCAAGGTATGAAGAAAGTGTCCTCGCATCCTTTCTAATAAATATTACTTTGGATATCTTCCCAGTTGCTGAACCCTTAAGGTTTACACTCACTATTTAAGTGCCTACTGTGCATCTAAAACAAAGCCAGGTGCTGAACACATGAAGAGGCTCACTGTCTTTAATCAAGAACCTTACAGCCCATAATACAATACTGTGAGATAAGTGCTGTCATGGAGATTTTGCAGAGCATAGGTTTTTAATCCAGCCTCAGGGGAGAGGGAAGATTTATACCTGGATTACTATGTCCATATAAATGAAGACCAAGTCTCCACCACTTCTGCAACCTCACTAACAAACAGGATACCTGATCCCTAATGTATTCTCAATTAAGCTGACACTCAAACTGAGACCATAGAATGAGCTGGGGTCATGGAAGTGATGAGATCAAGAAATAATATTTTTGGCATACCCAAGATTACAGACTGGCTGATGAACATGGGCCTTTCTCAGAGTTGCAATGTTGAAATGTGTGTGCCAGTATAAATCATAAACTGTAGAGCTAGAAAAATATACAGCAGCGTACCTTAAAGATTTTGTATACCATGATGAAAAATATAAACCTTGTGAAGAAGTATCCAAGTTCTTTCATAGATTGGATAGAACACTTTCATAGTAGTGTATACCTAAGGAATTATGAGGGAAAAGTGCAAAAGATAAGTTATATAATCAAATTTGCCGGATTCTCAAACTGATTCTTAAATATTTTTTGGAGGAGGGGGAAATTTGAAGAAAAATCTCCCTCTAGCCCAGGCTTACCAGGAATTCACTATGAAGTCTCAGGGTGGCCTTGAATTCACAGTGATTCGGAGGGCTGGGATTAAAGGCATGCACCACCATACCGGGCAGGTCGTTAGGCTTTGCAGGCATTGCCTTAACCGCTGAGCATTTTGGGATCCCCTTTAATGATGGGGAAATGAATGAGCAGAGATGTGAAGAAGCTTCTCCAAAATGACCTGGAGCAGGACTGAGCTTGGAGTCCTAAGTGTGGGTCCCCAGATATACATGAACTAGGAGATGGGGGTCAATATAGACTCTGGGGAGGCTTGGAAGGGCCTCAGCCTGATTCTTAAATTTTGAATGAGCGAAGTGAAATCCTATTCTAAGAAGAGTTACATGTGCCTCTGAAGATAGGGTTACATAAAGCAGCCCAGTTTGAAACAGACCAGTAAACCTGCAGACATATTTAACAAAACCAGCTGAGTGATAATGTCCAGACTCCAAAGGCTTTACATGCAATATAAGAGGCTGAATTTTACCCTGAAAGAAATGGGAGGATATGGAAAGACTTAAAGCAGAATATGTATCTATTCGTGTTTTTATTTTTGGAAATGTCTGCATATGATATAGCTTAGTAAATCAATGAAGAAGTGTTAGTTTCCAACTCAGGGAAGTTTCTCTCAGCACAAAGAGAAGGCATCGTGATTTAGTAGGCAATAACACACACTTGCTAGAAATCTTCCATGCCTGTGGTCTCACACTAAGGAAGACTGGCTTGCATCCGCACTATCTCCAACATCCATGGGACATTTAGTGTGTGAGAAAGCATGATGTGTCACCTTTCAATATGAACTGAATGGTGCCTAAGTGAAGGTATTATTCAACTTGAGGTAAAATTAGATTCTGTTTCATTTGGAACTTGTTAAAAGTTTTCCACTATTTCAGGAGAAACATGTGTGTAAACACTGCATGTCACTGAAAGGATATTTGTATCAGTTATTGTAACTATTGTATCCACAATACTTCCCTAAGCACAAACTCCCACACTTGGCTTGAATATCTTTGCTTCTCAGTTTCCTGTATAACACAGCTCTAGTTCCAATCACCAAATCAGCTGATGGGACTTTATCAGCTTTCTATAAAGAGTATGGAAGATTTAGAATACACATGAGGCATTGTAGTAGATAATTACCATTGGGGAAGAAGTCTGTTTGAACAACTGAAAGGTGCATCAGGATTAGAATTAATAGGGGGATTAAATTATAAAGATAGAATCCCAAAAATCTACCTTCTTGGAGACTTCTTCTTGGAGATGAGTTGGTCTGGGTGAGTGCAAGTATCCTGAACTTTTTAACACTTTCACTCAAGGACTCTGTTATATATATATATATATATATATATATATATATATATATATATATATATATATATATATATGCATACACACATATATGTATATATATATATATGAAGCTCATAGAACCACCACAACAATTTAATAAGCTCACCTACCCACTTATTACCCTATGGACATTAAGACTATGGGAGAGACACCCTTTCTGCCATTAACTAATTACCACCATCCACACCCTAAGTACCACCACACTGACCAGGCCTTAAACATAACAATCCTCTTAAGTCACTGTTCTTAGTTAGCACATCATATATGATCTTTGCAAATCAAACTCCCTCCCTCCCTAGTTGTTGCTAGGTAGGTAAAGTACTATCTCTACTGAGCACAGACATCAATGAGAAAATGTATACTCAAACTGTCCAGTGTACGTCATAGCAGGTGGATAAGAAAAAAAGTTTTACAAACTGCACTGAAATTTACCCCATGACAAGTGCAGTCCATTTTCTCCATGGCTGTCATAGATTTCATGGATCCTGAGAAATTCAGCCATTTTTAGAAATCCCATGAAATTTACCTTTTCACTCGAATCCACATGAAATCAAAATTTTTCCCTGCGAGTCCCCATAAAATTGGCACATTTCCTCAGAAGACCCCATGAAATTATAAAGAATATTGCAGAGTCTTTGCTCTCTGCCCTGGTTGCACATCTTAAAGAGACAGGTTACAAATTGATGCATTTTTCTGATAATATTTACCCATCACTATAAAGACCAACAAGTAGATAATTTATACATGAAATAAACTTGAATATATTTTGAATAGTTTGAAATGAGAATGGTGAATGGATAAGAATCTAGAAAACTGATAAAAATATGAAGTTTTCTCTATTTCCCCTTAAATAAGATTGTGTTTATTCCTCGTCCTCTAATACTCTTTTAAAACAGGGAGAATTTATCTAAATTTTGTCATTATAAAAATTTATTGAAATCCATCAGAAGTTAGGATGTTAGGAATAGAAGACTACTTCGGTTGTTTTCACATTAGCAAAGTCTGTAATAAATCAAAATAAAATTCCTCCAAAGCGTAGCATTCTTATATATGGGTTTATATTAGAAAATGATGTCTCATACATTCTACTTCATAGGATATTGTGAGACTAAAATGAGATAACAAATAAGCAAATGCAGTCCATAAAGTGCTTTAACATAGAGGAGAGTTAACTGTCCATGTTCAGATTTAGTGAGAAAAACCGATAGTAATAATGAATGAAGAACATAGACACATATGCTAAATGCATTATATGTATTCCAACTAATGTAAAATTAATACTCAGCCTTTCAATGAAGAAAAACTGAATGTGAAAAAATGTAAGAGAGCATTACAGCGAAACAAAGTAAAATTGCCATTGATGGCCAGCTCTAAATTACAACTAATCTTTTGGAAAAATGAAAGAAACACAGAGTTTCATATTCCTATAGTAATTATAAAACCTCACTTCCCTGATTTTACCTATATTCTTGAGAATAAGCAAAACAAGCTTTTTCTTGGTTCAAGCCTGTAAGGCCATACTTAAAACACCATTTCCTGAATGCAAGCCAGCATTCCACTCAAAGGAGAAAGTTTGACCACAGATGTGCCCTCCTGAATGGTAATTGACCTACAGAAATTCTAACTGCCTTGGAGTTTACCTTGGCATTTTCACTCTTTATCATGTGAATATTTACTCTTTGATGAGATTCATCATCTACAATCACACATCCAGAAAGGTGCTGGGTCTGACCACAAAAAGCAATGCAATAAAGAGAATGACTCCAAACTGCCAGCCAGAAATTTTAGCAACATATATTCCCGCCCCCGAAAGACAGATGCAATGACAGAATGGAAAGAGTAATTTCACTTGTTCTGGTATTTGGGATTCTGATGATGATCCAGATGGGAGATAGTGTGCTGTCCTGGTTAAAAAAAAAAAAAAATCAGTGCCGAAAGAAAACTGCTTCTCCTGGCACTCTACCAGCATTGATTGAATTCCCCTTTAGGTTAGTCAGTCTGTAGCTTAATTAACTTTCTTTCTGATGTGATAACCTTTTAGGCTCTCCAAACATGCAGCAGATAGAACATGGGGTTGAAAACCAGAGGAATGGGGTTCTAAGCCTAACGCTGCTGTTAAATATCACATGGCCCTGTGCACCTCATTTAACCTCTATGACTTCGTTTTCCTTATCTGTAAAATGGGGACAATAATCTTTTCTCTGATAACTTTCCAAAGTCTTAATAAAGCTCATAATGTATTTTCAACTGAAAAGTGATTGCACCTGTTTAAGGCATTGCTGAGTGAAGAATTGAGTGAGTAAAGTCCACTAGAAATATCTTATGAAGAAAGAGACAAGGAATGGCCCTCATGTGCTTTCTAGGACCACAATGTTTGTTCTGAGAAAAATGGGGCATTATTCCCATCAGCAACAATTCTTTATACCCAGATTTTGCATGGTTAATCTTCGTTGTCAACTGAATTGCGAATCACCTAGGAGATTGATGAGGCACACTTCTAAGTGTATCTGTTGGAACTTTCCAGAAAGGATTGATTGAGGATCTAGTCAGAAGATAGGGTGGCAAAGAGAAATGCCAGAAGAACACTTAGATACCTCTTTCTTTAGTTCCTGCCCATCCTAACATGAACTGCTCTCCTCTGCCATTCCCTCCCACCTTGATGGACTAAACCCTCTGAAACTATGAGCCAAAATTAATCCTTCCTGATTTAAATTGTTCCTGTTAGGTATATTGTCACAGTGATGAGAAAAGCAGCATATCTATATTTTTATTCTAGAAATAAAAATAAAAATTAAAGTGATATTTATAAGAAGTTTCTAAAATAAACAAGTATACATTTTGATAAATATCTCAATAATCCATAGCCTAGTAACTGTTAATAAATTAGTCCTTGAGTACTTAGTGGACCTGTGTGTTAAGTAAAATTGTTCTCCATGCTTTACTAATGAGGAAACTAAGAAGTAAATATGGTTACTACTGTTGTAAGGTCTCTCAGACAGGAAGTGATGAACAGATGAATACTGGATGTAGAGCGGTTTAGCAGGCAAATAAGGTCCCATGAGGTCCCTGTCTTTGTTCCCATTGGTATTTGAGAGTAGTTTGTAGACATGCTTTAACAAAGAAAATTGTAGCATTTTAACTAAGGAAAAAAAAACTGGGGGTAGAAATTTGGGAATTAGGTTATTAAAGAAAAAGTCCTAAAGAGGTAAAAATACAAATGTAGGAAATGCCTCGGGGCCGGGTTAACAAGGGCTGGTCAGGCCTTTGTGGCCTAAAAACTGTAGCTAAACTTAAAGCAGCGTGTTAGGGTCAGATCTCAGAAGACTAGCAACTGAGTGCTTTATCCAGGCAGCTAGAAGCTACAGAGGGGTTCATTACAAAGCAACTGAGTTGGAACCAGAGAAAGAAGAACAAGAGCAGATCCCATGTCAGACAGAATGAGAAGGACCTAAAAGGCACAAACACATATCCCCAAAAAAGTGTCAGTCATTTGGTCACTGACACAGACATGGTGTTAGATGGCCATTTGTAGATGTGCAACAATATACCACTTAAAGACTCAGAAATACCCCTTTGTGTAATCCTTCCTGTCTGCTTCAACCCAAAACTAAATGACAAAAAAAAGAGAGGTGGTCAGTAGCAGGAAAACACACCCGGCCCCAATGTAAATCACTGGTCAAACCCAACCTGATAAGAAGTGACTATTACTGTCACTGACCATCATTTTCGATTTAAATTTGGCTAAACTGGTCTTCTTTAGAACTGGGCAAAAAAAAAAAAAGGAACTGGGCAGCCATGAAATTCACCTTAGAAATCATAGGAAAGACATGCTGGATCTCTGTGAAACAATAAACCTATCTTCTCTGTGTCACTGTGGTGTTTAGACTCTTGAAAACACCAAATGTAACCCAACCTAATGCTAATCTCAATTCAAAAGGAAAATTGGTGTTAGGGTCAAGGGTAGGGTTGGGGTGGACAGAGGTATAGACTGAGACGAATAAGAGCACGTGAGAGACAGCCAACAGAAGATTGTGCTGTCAAAGTAGTCGGCAATGTTCATAGCAGTAAGCAAACTA
>PVHP010028365.1:0-23187 GCA_004024765.1 Zapus hudsonius | reverse complement strand
TTAGTTTACATCTGATTGCTGCCACCAAAAATCTAATCAGTGGCATAATTTGTACTGAAAAGCAATTTAAACATTACATTTTTAATTATGATCATTAAACAGAACATGCACCAGCATGAAGTATAAATTTAAGGTGTGCTGTGTCATTTTTTTAATTTTTAAATTATTTTATTTATTGTTCAAGCAGAGAAAGAGAGAGAGAGAGAGAGAGAGAGAGAGAGAGAGAGCGCAAGCGAGCACCAGGGCCACCACCTTGTGGGTCTGGCATATGTGGGAACTGGGGAATTGAACCCAGGGCCTTAGGCACTGGAGGCAAGCACCTTAACCACTGAGCCATCTCTCCAGCCCTGTGTCATTTTTATTCTATCTCTTTTATTATATTCTATTACTTATTATTACTGAATAGACTATAGAAATCCCTCTCTCAACAAATAGCCTCAGAGAAAGTTGAACCAGTTCAAATCCTCTAGACAAAATCCATCTTTTATAAATAAACTCAGAAAAACAGCAGACTTTATAAATATTTAACATGCACTTACTTGAGATTATTAAATAAACTCAATTATTCACATTCTGATTTCTCTCTTTTGCAACAATCAGCTCTTGGAACATTATTCAATCTTTCCCAAAGCAAAGCAGAAAAAATGGATGATTGCAGTCTCTGACTCACCTAACCCTTCCTGCTTCAGACACTCCCTTCTTCATGTCTCATGATGCTCCTGTTATAGCTTGCACCTGCAATTTCTCCAAAGCCCAGGTTTTAAAGGCTTGGCCCTTGACTTGGTGATGTCAGGAGATATCAAAACTCTTAGGAGGAGGTAGGTGCCTAGTGGAAGACTTTAGATTAATAGGACATCCTAGAAGAGGATTATGTATCCCAGTTACTTCCTTTCACACTCTTTCATTGCAGCCATGAGGTCAGCAGGATTCCTCTGCCCATGCTCCTGCATAGAAGCAAGAGGACCGTGGACTGAGAGTCACAACTATGAACAAAAATACACCCTTCTCTTTTTAAGAGGATTATTACAAGTGTTTTGTTGCAGTCATGAAAAGCTAACAAAGTGCTATGGAAATGCTACTGTAATAATGGTATTTCAATGCTGTAATGTTCTTCTCCAAATTATAAAACTAGTCAAGCCAGAGAAAAAGATCAAACAAACTCAAACCAAGGGACAAGCTATAAAACACCCGTCCAGTAGTCCTCAGAATAGTTCAGGCCATTAACAAATAAGGAAAGTCTTCTCCCTAGCCCTCATCTACAGATCCTTCCACATGAAGAGGTCTAGTTACATACACACTAATAATTTGTTGGAAGGAAATGTTGCACAAGGAAGTTTGCAAAATCAAACTATCCAGGAGATTGGCTGCATGACATACTGCTGTATGAGTCTGGCCCACCCATGTTTCTGTGTTACTAATATAGAAGGCTGAGACACATAGATGAATGCTTTGCACACTGTCTCCTTTACTAGGTAAACTGGCAAATAGTTAAACACTGTGTCATCAAGTGGGATAGGCAGTGTTAAACTTGTAGCAGTTACAATATTTATACAGTTAATTTTTTGTCTACCTGTTTGCCTGAAAGTCTTCAATACTCTTTTCAAAAAGGGCAGACTCAGAAGGCCAATAGAACTTTAGCTCACCATAATGGCATCCAGACCATGGGTGAGGATCATGTCATGAGCAAGGCGAATGATTGGCCCAGCCAGACCTGGGGTCTACAGACATTCATTTCCCTACTCACCAAGGTGTAGTTGTAGGTGGCTATCTACAAATATTCTGAAAATTACTAGGTAGTAATACCATTATTTTAACCCAGAATAACAAATTTTGAATTTATTCAAGAGCCAGTATTTATGTTTGATTGTGGTTCTTTTTTATTAAATTTTAATGAGCTCACAAAGAACTGTTTCATTAATGTTTTCATACAATTTTTGTTTCCTTTCCTTCCTTTTTCTGCCTGCCTCCTCCCCCTTCTGCCCTCTCCCCAACTTAGCCTCCATTCTGATTTTATTCAACATGTTTTCTTTTATCCTTTCCCCTTCTCATCTCTTGTTGTTCCCCCTCTCATTATCTCTGATCTATAATCATAACTCACAGTCAATCTCTTGTCCCCTTATTTACATACATATAATCAAAGTTGGGAATTCGCATATGAGAGATGTGATGCTTACCTTTCTACAATTGGGTTTCCACACTTCATATAATTTTTCCAATTCCACCCACTTTCCTGCAAATTTTATAATTTTGTTTTTCTTTAGAACTGAGTAAAGTCCCATTGTGTACCACCTCTTTATTATCCAGTCATCAGTCAGAACCAATATCACCAAAAAGCTAATGACAAAAAATGCTGGTGAAGGTTGGGAAAGTACAAGCTGGTACAGCCACTATGGAGATCACTGTTAGAGGTTTCTCAGAAAGCTAAATATTAAACTACCACATGACCCAGCTATACCATTCCAGGATATGTACCCAAAGAACTCTGTATCCTACCACAGAGATACTTGCACATCCATGCTCACAACAGCTAAAGAAATCAACCTAAATGTTCATCACTGATGACTGGTGTTGGGCACTGCTTGTTGGCACTGCTACTGAGGGTACAGAGAACAAAGGGTTAAGGCTGTCTGAGTGGGTGAAACCCCGATAATTCGGGAGGCGGTTCCCAGCTCCATCAACCGTGATGCCCAACCCGGCATGGGCAAGCCACAGGAACCAGCATTCCCATCTCAGCATGACTGGCAATGGGTATCAGACAAACTTCCTTGTACCATCCCCATGGACCATGGCTAGAATCACATATTTCCCCTCACTCAGGCCCCCCAAATGAGGTATTCTCAGGTTGTCCATACTCACCTATCCCAGTGCAGGCCGCTAACTCACCACCCCTACCAACCAATCCCCTTTTCTCTTTCCTATTCCCTATCCCCCTGACCCCCTTTTTCCTATAAATGTACGCTCTCCCAGTTGAATGAAGAACCACATGGATACACTATACACATCTGCTCCTCTCGCCGGACCCCCCTGCATCAGCCCCCCAGCTCTGTGGAACCGCCCTGAGACAGCAGAGTAGCGGAGCAGTGACCAGCCTTCACTCAGCTCCCACTGCTTCACCGTTTTCCCTCTGCAGCAGCTAATGGCACCCCCGGAGGTGAAAACAACAGACTGGATAAAGAGAACAATTTTAAAACATTATAATTATGTTCAGAGATATATATTTGTGACTAATAAAAAGAAAGGGATTCTTAAGAAATACAAACTGTGAAGAACAAAAGGCAAATTTTACAACTGAAAAACACACTATGAGAACTAAGACATTTTACTGGATATGCTAAGTAGCAGAATCAAAGCAATAAATTATTGCTTATCTCAACCTGTTAAAGAAAACAACTTTTTAAAATGAAAATAGCTTCTGAGCATGTAAGAAAATTTCAAAAGACCCAACACATGGATAAATGGAGTCCTACTTGGAAAGGAGAGTAAGACAATGGAAGAAAAACATGAATATGATATAATGACAAGAAACTCTCCAAGTTACATCTTCACAGGTATATAGTTCAACAACCTCAGTGATCGTTAGCCTGGTTAAGTTTAAAGAAAAAAATATACAAGCACATCAGAATCAAACTAATAAAAAGGATTGAAAATGACTAAACACATAAAAATACCCAGTGAAAAATGGCCTCCTACTGAGGAACAATGATTTAGAAAACTTCATTTTGTTTGCATGAAATTGTGGAGACTGTGAAACATGTGTAGAGTTTGGAACAAAAGAAAAACATTAAAGCACTGTTAACCTAGAAATGTGGGAGGAATAAAAACTACCTTTGAGACTGAAACTACATTTAAGGTTTAAAAATAAAGAAGCACCAAAAAAAAAGGCTTCAACCCTAATGCTGAACTTGAAATTACACTGAAGAAAAAAATTTCAGACTAACAGAACACACACCAAAAGGAAAGTCAGAACTTGGTAGATATTTTATTTATTGTTGTGTGTATGTGTGACTGTGTGTGTGCGTGTGTGTGTGTGTGTGTGTGTGTGTGTGTGTGTGTGGTACGTGAGGCATGGTGTGGTGTATGGTACATGTGTGGTGTATGTATATGTGTGTGCACAGATGTGTGCACCCTATATGTGCACATGCAAGAGGCCAGAGAACACTGGAAACTCTCCAGTATCACTCATCCACATATTTCCTTGAGACATAGTCTCTCCTTCAATCCAGAGCTGCTATTTTCAGTCAGTGAAACCTAGGGAACCTTTATGATGGCAGAGAATTTCAGGGCATTAGCACCGGCTCAACGTCATCTGTCACACAGGTGTAAAACAGTAGCAGAAGAGTGAGCAAAACTCTACCAAGCGGGAGCTGGCTATAATACCCGTAAGCCCAGCCCCAACACACCTCCTTCAGCAAAGTTCCACTTCTCAAACTGCCATCAGCTTGGAACTAAGCATTCAGAAGACATAAATTTACAGGGTACATCTAATTCCCCATATCATTTTGTCCCAGGACCACAGACACTCATAACTATCTCTTACGAAAATGCAATGCATTCAGCCTAAGTTTTGTTTTTGATAGTTTTTATCAATCCTAATACTGTTAAAACATCTCCATAGTACAAGGTCTCTTAGCTCCGAGCCTGTATATCCAAAAACACATAATGGCACAGAGTAAACATTCACCCTGCAAAAGATGACATTGGGCATAGCAAGGAAAGATCCAACCAATGCAAGCTCCAAACAAGCAGGGCAAGTATCAAATCCTGTAGCCCCAAATCTGACATCTAATGAAGACCCTGGGGTTCCAATTCTGCCCCTTTAGCTGGGCTGCCTATAGCCCAGGGAACACTCCATCCCAAGCCAGCAGCTTCATCTTAATGGCTGTTCTATAGCCCTACCAATTCCAAAACAGTCCTGGGATATCCACTGCAGCTCATGGTTCATGCAAGACTCTACTGGGCCTCCATGCAGAGAATTCCAACAATGATGCCTCACATCACCCAGAGCCATTTCCAACAAAACTGCATTGCAAATCTAATGACCCCTCCTCCTTCATGCGGTTTTTGTATTTCCATAATACCAGATAGGTTACCGAACCCAGCTGTTCCCTCTCGCCTGAACGTTTTGTTTTGTTTTCGCTACCATATTTTTCTGCTCATACCAGTCCCATTTCTTCTGAGCCCAACCCTTAATAAATTCTCAGGTTATGGGCAGAATGAAGAAGGCCTCTCACACCAATTGCTTTTAGCCCAGTCTGGACAAAGTTCTTTCTTCCCTTCATACCAAGCATATACAGCCCATAGTTCTTTCTGCATTTAGGTCTCTCAAACTCTGACAAGAACAATCCATCAAGCTTTGCTTACATCCCTTCAAAGCATTCTTAGGCAAAGGTTTCAAATCCTTCCACATTTCTCCTGTAAATTAGTTCCAAATGGTCAAAAGCCACATAATCAGGATTTCAACAGAAATGACCCCATTTCACTGGTGCAAATTTTCTGCTGTAGTTACTTTCGCATTGCTAGAACAAAACTCCTGACCAAAAGCAGATGATAGGAAGAAATATTTTTTATTTTGGCATATAGTCTCAAGGGGAAGCTTCATGATGGCAGGAAAAGATGTTAGAGCAAAGGTTGGACATCACCTCTGCCCCAGCAGATAGAAAATAGCAGTGAGCCAAACTCTAGCAAAGGGTACCTGGCTATAAAACCCATAAACCAACCCCAACAAAACACCTCCTCCAAGGAGACTTTACCTCCAAAACTGCCATCAGCTGGGGACCAAGCATTCAGAACATGAGTTTATTTTTCATACTAAATTGGTGTATGACTATAGTTTTCTATTCCAGTGATACCTGGGACCGAGAGGGAGGTAGCACTCAGATATTTTTGAACAGATGCCCTTTAGCTCACCCTGTACTCCTGTACTAAGGAAACAGGCACAGAGATCAGGTCTGGGAAGTGGTTTGCATTATCAAGAGGCCCTTTCTTTCTGGAGAAACTCTTTATGAGTCTAGTACTGACTGAACTTGTAGAACTAGTGTCTAGAGAGTGTACTGAGCCCTAGGAAACATAGCCAACAGTTTGGATGTTCATTGGCTAGGGTCTTTGCTAATTTAACCATTGGATTGTTCCTATATTGTCCCTGGGCCAGAAAAGAGATTTTAAGGGAATTCATATTTTGTCTCTTTTTGATAAAAGTCTGAAGACAGGTTAAAATGATATGACAAGTAGCAAGTTAAGATACTGCCCACAAATAAATATAGAGAATACTCAACCTGGAAGAGGCAGACAGCAGTTTTCAGAGAGTAAAATGAAGACTGCAAGCCCTAATTCCAGAAAAAAGAGCACCCACAGGTAGTGGGTGAGAGACATTAAGGTTATGGACTATTTATGTGGAGCATGAAGGGGGGGTATTCTTAAACAACAGCTTGAAATCTCCTAGTGGCTCACAGGAGTAGATGGAACTCTTTTGGACATGGGGGCAGGGAGGAGGTATTTGTTGACAACTCAGGAGGATTTGAAGCAACCCATGGTTTAGGACAAGTGTGACGAATCACAAGTCAAGTTCCACAGCTCGCACTGCCTTAGAAGTATATATAATATATGGGTGTGGTCTTTCCCATAAAGGATAAGGAGTCTTAATTAAGACTAAAATTCCCAGACATAAAGGGGGAGATCCTTTTGCTCTTCCCATAGAAGCCCAGTCTGTAATTATGAAAATTACTTATTGTAATTTTGCCATTTAAGTGACATGAGTTACTGACCTATATATATGATATATATCATTTCTATATCTAATCACTGGTGAGAGAGAGTCGACCTTATAGGACCTCAAAAAAAGATGAAGGAGTATTTTTTACCCTAATTAAGGCTAACAACAACAGCATAGTACAAGGACACTGTGTCTCTTGGATGAGTATTTTTAGATGTCTTTCAAAGAGCCATTAGCCTTTTCTTCCTTTCCTGAGGAATGAGTTCACCAGGAACAGTGTATAGGTGAAACTGAATAGCCAATGCCTTGGCCAATCTCTGAGTGATCTCTGCCTTAAAGTCCAGTCAGTTCTTTGTCACTCTGAAGTCTCTTGGAAAGCCCAAATCAAGGGGTTATCTCAGTAAGTGATGCCTTAGCCATCTCTGAGACTTTTTCAGTCCTGTGGGAGACTGAAAATGTGTTTATCAGAAATAGAAGGAGTTTTGAATTATGTCCCCTGGCCATGTAAGTAAAATCTAATTGCCAGTCTTCTCCCAGATAGGTACCTTGTCTCTGGGTTTCTGGTGGCTTTAGTTGCCAATTAGAGAACTGATTTCTTTGACACAATTCACATTCTGGCGCTACCTTAGGGACTGCACATTTGAGGTCCTGCCCTATAAACATTCTTTTAGCTAAGATAAGAGTATTATCTTGGGCTAGATGATAAAGGGACTTTAAAACTTTCCATTTAAGTGGTTTTGATAGTGGAAGTTGGTCAGAGGGAGAGAAGCCACCACACTTGATGATCTAGGTAACAGCCATTCTTAGATACAAAAGCCAATGAATTCTTCTAGAGAATATTTGGAGTGGGAAGGTTTAGGGATGGATTGTGGTGTTTAAATCAGATGTTCCCCATAAACTAATGTGTCTTGAATGCTTGGTCCCTAGCTTATAGCAGTTTGGCAGGTAAAGCCTTGCTGGAGAAGGTGTTTTGTCGGGGACAGACTTTGAGGTGTTATAGCCAGCTCCCTCTTTGCCAAAGTGTGGCTCACTCTCCTGCTGCTGTTTTTCACCTGCTGTGGTAAGGAGGTGATATTTAGCCTCTGGTCTGCAATATACTTTCCTACCATCATGAAGCTGCCCCTTGAGACTATAAGCCAAAAAGAAATCCTTTTCTCCCATCAGCTCCTGGTGCTCAGGTGTTTTGTCCCAGCAATACAAAGGTAACTAAAATGGAGGGAGTGAGTCAACACTCTGGATCCTCTATGCAGCATCCATTCTTAAATGCAAAAGCCAATTCTTCTGAAGAATATTTAGGCTTATAGGGAGGCAAGAGGGATTCTTCCCACAGGCTGGCACATGACACATGTCCCATCACATCTCTCTTGGCTTCAGAATCAGCTGCTCTGTTTCCCTTGGCCACCAGATCATAACTTCTTTGCCATCCAAGGCCGTGAATGACAGCTTTCTGAGAAGGCAGGACAACTGCATCTAAGAGTTTGAGGATTGTTTGTGAATACTTACCAGGGGTCTCAGATGTGTTTAATAGTTTCCTTTCTTTCCATATTGCCACGTGGGCATGAAGGACCGGGAAGCACACTCAGAGTCAGTATAAATATCACCTTTCTCTGAGATAGCTCTAATACTTTTGTGAGGGCTACCAACTTGACAAATTGAGCACGAGAATTGCTAGTTAGTGGCTCTGAGTCAAGAATGTGAGATAATGAATACTCTGCATATTTGACCACTTCTTTTAGGAAAGAACTCTCATCAGTGTAGATTATTAAATCAGGATTACTTTGAGATTGGTTTTAGAGACCAGGGTGAGTTGCATAGCTCTCTATTAAGATCTCACTGGAGTGGAAAGATCCCTCTTCTCCTATTGATAAGTAAGTAGCAGGAGTTTGGCAGGACCTAACAGTGATATCAGGTTCTTCTGGCAGGAGGGCCTGATACTTGAATAGCCAGATGACAGATAGCAACAAATTTATCCGGTGTTTAGGATATACCCAATATCTATTGGCATGTGAACCATAAGGATGCACACAAGAATAAACTTTGGGGCTTCAGGAATGAGGAGGCTTACTGAGGCTACTGCATGCAAGCATGGAATCCTTTTGCTACTTGGTCTAATTTTCTACTTAAATATCCTACTAGTGGGGAGAGGGAACCAAGAAGAGGCTAAATACTTCCAGGGCCATTCCCTTTTGTTCTGTAACATATCAGTGGAATTTGGACTTATGGTGCAGGCCCAGAGGTGAGACACAAGTCAAAGCACCCTTTGTCTTTGAAAAGCCTATTAATTCTCTGGTATTCACTCAATCTGAGATATTTGTTATGGCAGAGTCTCTTTAAGGACCTGAAAAGGGTGTTTTGCCACTTAAGCATATCCTGGAATACAGGAAGGTTCTAAACTTCTTTTGAGTCTTAAGAAGCAGAAAGATGAGAATAAGCTTGATTCTGTCTAAAGCTCCTTCAGTTAAAATAAGACCTAGATAGGTAACTCTAGTCTGACATAGCTGAGCATTATCACATAATACTCCCTCTGTTAACCAGGAAGCTTGGGAGCCCTGAAATAATGTCTTTGGAGTACCCACATAAAATGAGATCATCTAATAATGCCTCTGGATGGCCCCAGTAAATGCAGCCCCAGATTTTCCAATAAAACTTAAGAGACAAAGAGAGACAGGCCAAATAAACAGAGACTATCTTGAAACCTGCTGCAATTACCCCATTGTTTCTGGGACAAACACACAACCATAAGCAACTTATAGGAAGAAAGGGTCTACTTCAGGCTTATAGAATCCAGGGGAAGCTTCATCATGGCAGAAGAAGCTGGCTCACTTAACTACACATCCACAGCAGAGAGAGAGACAACAACCAGAGCTCAAGTGGGCTATAGACCCACCTTAAAGTTGGACTCAAGATCTGCTTCTAGTGACACAGCTCTTCCAGCAGGACTCCTACTCTACTAAATTAGGAAGCTTAATTTTTTTTTAAAAATGCCTAAGACTATGAGGCCACTGACATTTAGACCACCATATTCTGCCACTGGATCCCATAGTCTCACGATCATCGCCCAATTGAAAAAACACACTCAGCCCAACTTCAAAAGACCCATAACCTTTACCAAGTTTAACCCTGTTCAAAAGCCCAAAGTCTCTTTACTTTAAGCTCTATTAAATCAAAACACAAGTAACATATTTCCAACACGTGATGGCACAAAGTAAACATTTCCATTGCAAAAAGAAAGCATAACAAGGTGAGATTGGACCAATGCAACATCAATAACCAGAGGGCAAACATCTTCAGGTTCAAATCCAACATTTGTAATCAGTATATATAGTCTCTTCATTTTCCATTCCACACCTCCAGCTGGACTGTTCACATCCCAGGGAAAACTCCATCCCAAGCCAGCAGCTCTCCTTGGCAGCCATCCCACAGTCCTGGCATCTCTAAAGTACTTTTGTCTTCATTTTAACCCAAGGTTTATCTTCATAGCTCTATACAATGGCCTTATAGGCTATCTATACAGAAAAGTCAACCCTGCTTCACATTGCCTCATCTTAGCAACTCCAGGAACTGTGTGTTCTTCATGACCCAATTCTTTGCCCTTTTCATACTTTTAAACCAAGTACAAGTGCATAGTCATGAGTAAATTCAGGGAGGAATAAAGCTTGACCTTGAAGAGGATGATATTCCTTCACCAGTGTTGTGGCAAGCCCCCTCTTTTCAAAAGAATTTGCACTCATGCAACCTTGAGTCTTCTCTGAGTTGGTTTTCACCATCAGGGAATCTTTATCATTCAAAGGCAAAACAGTTGGCCATTTTTAATGATAGTAATTTCCTGAACAATTATGTTTAAGTGATCTAAAACCAATTTCTGTGCCTATAACTTCAAACTTGCTTAAATTTTTTCCTGTGATAAACTGCATATCATTCATATCTTTCTGTTCTGTACCTTCTGCCAAGGATACCAGTTCTTCACTTTTAAACTCAACTTTGCTAAATTCTCAGGACATGGAAAGAACACGGCCAGTCTTTCTGCCAGTATCTCAGTTCCAACAAAGTTCTTTCCTTTCCTTTTGAAACTACATATGCCAAGCCTTCACAGCTCACAATCCTTGTGTTCTATCTGACTTGTTAATTTGCATGTGTGATATCACATACACATCTCTGTACCCTACTATAAACCCCTTTGTACCTGGTGCTTGGGGCCAATGCGTCATCTATGCTTGGCCCTCCAGTGTAAATTCCTAAATTTGTAATAATAATAATAAATGAAACTCCACTCCCCTCTTACTGTTAAGGCTTTGTCTGTTTGTCATGGAGAATTTCGACAACACTGGTATATCCAAATCATTGTTAGGATCTCTACAGCAAACCATGGCCATCTTACAATGATCTCACTGGCCTCTCTGCACAAGGATATCACCCTGTTTCATATGCCGTATCTCAGGATTGGCTCCTAGAGCTGTGTGCATTTCATGATCCACTTCCATGCATTTTTCATGCTTCCAAAATCAGTACCAGGTGTGCAGTAACATAGCCAATTTGTAAATCCAAGGAAAAAATAAATCTTGACCTTTAGCCTTCAGAATTCGTTCTTGCAGGCATCTCCTTTCAAAAGAGTTTGTATTCCTATTTATTCAGCTTTTCCTGGGTGGACAGCACCCTGAGGAATTTTATATTGTTTCAATGTAAAGCTGTTGGCTCACCCTGAATGGTGGTAATTTGTTTAATAATAGAAAATTTAGCAACCTAAAAGCAGTCTCTGTGCCACTAACTTTAAACTTGCTTGAATTATTCCAACTTTAAATCATACAACTTTCATTTCTATACCTTCTGCCAAGTACACCAGTCTACTACTGCTTTTAAATTGAAGCTTGTTCAAATTCTCATTGCTTATGTAGAGGAATGCAAACAGTCCTTATCCCAATAGTTCATTCCATACAAAATTCTCTGCTATTTCTCCTTCTCCTTTAAAAGTTCATAAGCTTAGTGTCACAGTCAGTCACATGCCACTGGGATGAATCTTCAAACCAGGCACAATTTGGGGGAGGAAAATATTTATTGAAACTACAGATTGAGGGGAAGTTCCTTAACAGCGAAAGAGGCTGGCCCTCTTTCACAGGTCCGAGCAGAGAGAGAAACCCATCACCTACACCACACACACAGAACAGCAAACAGGCAGGAGGGCCAAGGAGAGAATTTCTTCCCCTTTATATAGCCTTAGGGTGGGGTCTTGCAACCCTTCCCCAGACTTAATGGCTTCCAGAGTCTCTGGAATTTCCTTCCTACATGACCCACACAGGAAAGGATGTTTAGTTTTAGCTTCTTTGAGCTTCTTTACATCCTGCCCCCTACTAAGAGGCTGCCTTCCTGTAAACATCCTCAGAGACCTACCCAAGATAATTAAAAAGATCAAGTTGACAACAAAACCTAACCATCACACTTAGCCTTCACAGTCAGTAATTCTCTCTGCACTTAGAATTTTCATAGTCTCACCAGAACAGACCATAAAATTTGGCTTCCACACTCTGAGGCTCCTGCAGTCCCAAGTAACCAAGTTCTTTCACATTCCTCCAGCACACAAGTTTCAAAAGACCAAAATCCACATGGTCAGATTCATCACAGCAAGACCCCATTCTTCTGACACCAAATTAATTTTTTTAGTCAGCTCTGCGTTGCTGGAACAAACATCTAACCAGTTACAGTCTATCAATGATAGAAGAAATTGGCTCCCTTTCATAAATCCAAGCATAGAGAAACCCACCAGTCAACAAACACCAAAAGCGGCAAGCAAGCACAGCCAGAGCACACCACACACATTTGGACTGGAATGAAGGTCCACTCCAAATACATTTTAGAACTGGACTCAGATCCACCCACAATGACACACACCCTATAGCAGGAATCTCCCTGCTAGGGGCTCAAGTAGAAATTTTAATCAAAAATAACTGAGTCAAAGATCATAGCTACATAGGAAGCTACTTCCCTACTATGGTGGTTTGAGTCCAATGTTCCCCATAAACTTATGTGTTATGAATACTTGGTCCCCAGCTGATGGACACCTGGGAATTAGAACCTTGTTGGAAGTATGTTGTGGAGGGCAGGCTTATGGGTGTTAAAGCCAGCTTTCCCTTGCCAAGTTTTTAACACATTCTCTTGTTGCTATTATCTACCTGATGTTGTCCAGGAGGTGATGTCCTGGCTCTGCTCATGCCATTGTTTTCCCTGCCATCATCATGGAGCTTCCCTTCAGGTCTGTATATTAAATTAAACCCATTCCTGTCACAAGCTGCTTTGGTTGGGTTCTTTGTAACAACAAGTAGAGAGCTGACTACAACAGTTAAATTGTTACCAGAGAGTGGGATCGGTCACTACTGATAGAACCCTAACACTGAGGCCTGACCTTTTGGAACTGATTTGCAGAAGGAATATGGATGGTTTTGAACCTCAGCCTAAGAGATGCCTTGTAGTGCTGTAAGTACAGGTTGAAGGACCATTCTGGTCAGAAATGGTAAGTCCTGAATGCAATAAGAACTACAGACTGTGAGAATTGGCTTATGAAGGTGAGAAAGAACTTTTGGGGGACAGTGAAAACACAGTTTGTGTGAGAGGCTTGCTGCTTTTGGCCTGCATGTATCCTGTGAAACTTGTGCAGGGTTGCTTTACATAGAAATGGACTGGTGTGAGCAGATGGATATGGCACAGAAAGAAAGGAAATTTTGCGGAAAAATCTGCTGCTTGTTCAGATGGAATTGTTTTGAGAGATTATAATCATTGAGATTGGGCCAGGTTATCTACATTGGGGAAGCAGGAGGAAAGCAGAGTCTTTTGAAATAAGGGGCCTGAATGCTGAAGGAAGCTTCCTGCTCTTCAAAGTAGGCTTTATTCTTCCATGGATTAACAAATTGGTAACCCATCTGCTACTATGGAGTATAAAAATGTGGAAAAGCATGGGTCATTGGATGTACAATGCAGATTTGTTTTTTGGAAATGGCCATGGACAGTGTCAAGCAGGCATGCTGAATTGCCTACATTGAAACCCATTGGAGCCATGATGATGAGCCATGGTTTGCAGTGGAGACCCAGTGAAATATGAGGACCATGGGACAGCTGCCAAGGAGAGCTGCAAGCATAGGATGGATTTTTCTGGGACTGTGAATAGCCCAGCTGGAGTGGTAGAATTGGAACTCCAAAAACTGGTTATAATTATCAGACTTGGAAACTTATTATTGGTTAGAGTTGTCAGAATTGGAGATATAGTGTTTGATGTTGCCCTGTTTGTTTTAAATCTTGTATTGGTTCAATCTGCCTTTGCTATGCCCAATGCCATCTTTTGTAGTGTGAATGTTTGTTTGGTGCCATTATAGGGTTTTTTTCTTTGTTTGTTTGTTTGTGGGTTTCTTTGTGTGTGTGTGTGTGTGTGTGTGTGTGTGTGTGTGTGTGTGTGTGTGTGTTACAGCTCAGCTAACAGACCTTGAATTATGGGGATGTTAGAATATTATTGGAATTGATAAAAACTATGAGGCCAGAAGTGGTGGTGGATATCTTTAATTCCAGCACTCAGGAGGCAAAGGTAGGAGGATCACCATGAGTTTGAGGCCACCATGAGACTACATATTAAATTCCAGGTCAGCCTAGACTAGAGCAAGTCCCTACAAAAGAGAAAGAAAGAAAGAAAGAAAGAAAGAAAGAAAGAAAGAAAGAAAGAAAGAAAGAAAGAAAGAAAGAAAGAAAGAAAGAAAGAAAGAAAGAAAGAAAGAAAGAAAGAAAGAAAGAAAGAAAGAAAGAAAAAAAGAAAAAAAGAAAAAAAAGGAAGAAAGAAAAAGGTATGGGACTTTTGAAGTTGGACTGAATGCATTGCATTTTACACCATGTATGCTTATCTGTTTACAGGGGCCTGGGGTGGAATGTGGTGTTTTGATTCAGGTGTCTCCTATAAACTTATATGTTCTGCATGCGTGGTGCCAAGCTAATGGCAATCTGGGAATTAGAACCTTGTTAGACATATGTTGTTGGGGGTGGTTTATGGTGTCAAAGCCAGCTTTCCCTTGCCAGTTTTTGGCACACCCTCCTGTTGCTGTTGTTCACCTCCTATTGGCCAGGAGGTGATGCCCAGCCTCTGTTCATGCCATAGTTTTCTCTACCATAATGGGACTTTCCCTTGAATCTGTAAGCCAAAATAAACCTTTTCCTCCCATCAGCTTGCTTTTGGTTGGGTTCGTTCTGCCAGCAATGAGAAAGCTGGCTGCAACATCTACTCATACTCAGGAAGTCCTGAATATCCCATAAGCTTAGGGACATCAATACAGGATAGTGGGAGAAAAGAGTCTCACCAAAAGAAGGAAGTCCAAGAGTAATTTCAGAGAGGAGTGAACTCAATGGAATGGGGAAGACAAAATAGAATATGGCTCTTGCCTGGATACCACTTGGAGTACCTAAAAGGTTGGTGCAATTCATCCAAGATCTCTTAGAAAGTTTCCTCTTTTCCCCCTGGGGCTATTAAGACCTAATTCTCATTCCCCAGGCCAGGGAAGAGAGGAACTCAACAACAAAAGGAAAAAAGAAAAGCCATTTTGGGGATTCAGCCTGAGTTCCCCCACCGCCCCACTCATAGGCCCATAGGGAGAAGACAAGAGGTACTGCTGCTTACGGTCATTCACCATGCTTCCATCCCAGGACAGCCTGGTTCATAGTGAACTGGGTGGTCTTCAGATAGGAGAAAAATCCCAGATTTGCCCCACACCACCAAGATGTTATGGTTAGAAGTCAGGTCTGTTACCTCTACCAATTAAAGAATTTAAAGACAGGAAAATTTAGAAATCAAGCAAAGGGAAGTTTATTCAAAGGAAAAGTAAAACAGCATAGAGAACAGACGTCTAATGTGAGGAAGAGATCTGGGGCCAGAAATTCATTGCCCTAGTGGGAGCTCGGCTTTCATTGGGCAAGGGAAGCCTCTCCACCCCCTTTCCCAGGGTGTATGTGTGATGTGTGTGACAAACTCTGGGAGCAATAAGAGATCACAGCTGAAATAAAAATGGGAAATGAGTGATGGAGTGAGACACCCAATGTTCAGCTCTAGCTACCGCAAGTGAATGTACCCCATTGCAGGTGAGGTGAGTATATGAGGCACTGCAAAAGCACATTCAGGTACATCTTTCTCTCTCTCTCTCTCTCTCTCTCTCTCTCTCTCTCTCTCTCTCTCTCTCTCTCTCTCTCACACACACACACACACACACACACACACACAAAAAGAAAAAAAGTAGCTGTGACCCCAGGAATCAGTGAGAAGTGCTAAGGCAGACAAGCATTTCTAATTGCTTATATGTTTTTTTAGTAGCAAAACTCAAAATAATTGATATGTCCATAAACCACAAAAGTTATAATTGAAGAGACATAGCACAGGATTTTGAATATTCCTTTACCATCATTTTAAAAGGTAAGATAATTATTCTTATCTATTATATTCACAAAATATGAAAATGAATAATATCAATATGCTATCCTTACATATAAAGAAATGCATATGTAAATCATGTCATTGAGATTTGTTGCCATGGCTACTTATCTTTAAAGAGTGACATTTCATGATGAAAGATATATGACAGAAGTTGAATGACTTAATTAAAATAATCCAGCTCCTCTATTTTCTGGCTAGTTTCAGCTAGATATTAAGAATGCCAATAATAGTACTTTACTTTTATTGCACGTATAGGACACTCAAGCTATTTATTCATGTGATATATTTCAAATCATATTCTCTCATATGTGTGGTGATATAAATAAATATTAAAAATGGCTTAAAAACAACAAAGAAAATCTGAGAACAGGGCACAATTGAGAGAAGGCTAAAGAGGCTCTCTGACTAAACATAACTCAATCTCCTAAAGGAAATCAAAGAACTGAAAAAAGACATGGAAAACATAATAATAGGAATTAAAGATGGACTATAGTTCATAAGTTGTATCACGGTAATGTAAAATGTTAACAACACAAGAGACTGACGGATGATCACATAGGAACCTTTGTATTACAATGAAACTTTTCTGGACATTGAACACTATTCAAAATAAAATGATTATTTCAAGTTAAGAAATACATATATATATATATATATATCAAGACATAGGCCAGAAAGAAATATGCATGATGTAACAATTGACAAATCATTACTCACAAGAATATAGCCTCTAAATTGATTTTTAAAATTAAAAACAATAAAAATGGGAAAGAAATCAAAACAACATGAGACACACATAATATGTCCACCTTGACGGCAGTGGGGACATTTTGGGGTAGAGAGGTGAGACAGTCCAACAGAAATGTGCTCATAAAGAATTTGCTCGGCTCACTCTCTTGTGTCTCCTGATTCTGGAGAGTAAATATACCCTCTATGGATGGTTTCATGGTGCAAAACATTTATAAAATTTCTACCACTGTCTCTTCTAAGCTAGTACACCTTGCTGACACTAGCCTTGTATCTTTTCTTTTTCAATATGTGTAGCTATAAATTATTTTCAAATTAAAAGAAAAAAATACTCTGAATGATCTAGGGACATCTCATTTTCCAGAGAAAAGCTGTAAATCATATTAAAATCTTCAAATGCCACAGACTGATCCTAATGTCATTTAAACCTTCTGTTAGCAATTGCAGTTCCAGCCTATTGGGGAGATGGACATTATCTTTATTACAGCACATAAATTGATCTTAAAATAATTAAAAAATATTTCTGTCATCATTGTCTTCAGTGCCATTATACATCACAATGAAGGGTGAAATGATTAGGGGTGCTGAATTCATTTTCTATTCCTGTTGCGACAAATTACCACAAACTTGGGAGCTTAGCACTGTAAAAAAAAAATTTTTTTCAGTTCTGCAATTCACAAGTCTGAAATGGGTCTCACTGTGAGGCAGGAGAACAAGATGGAGAGTGAGGTTGAAAGGGCTTACACAAAGCTGTAAAATTAGCATATGAAAGAAACCAATTAGAAGAAAGGAAGACTGGAACCAGACCCCCTCCAACAAGGCAGACATAGAGAAAATGCAAGAAAGACAATGGCAACATATGCAAATGACCCATAAAAGACCCAAGCTTGTATTCAAGGATGCCAATGAGCCTGGATCCTTTCTCCCAGTGCAGGCCCACTTCCTTCCTTGGACATAGAGTCTTTCTTCCTTTTTTTCTTTACTTTTAATTTTAAAGGCATTTTATCCAAATAAGCTGCCTCTGCTCCTGCTACTATCCATGTTTTTTTGTTTTTTTTTGGGGGGGTTGTTGTTATTTTTTGCCCAATTTCTTCTTCTAGGACACAAGAACCTGAAAATCCCTGATGCCCACCAAACCCAAGCATCCTCAGATATGAACAGAGCTAAAATCAAGGCGCAGGCAGGACTACATTTTTTCTGGAAGCGCTTGGCCACATTCACTAACCTGCCTTTTCCAGCTTTGAGAAGTCTTCCACATTCTTTGTGTGGCCTCTATCCTCTGCTTAATACCAGGGTGGTGAATGAAGTAAGGGGACCCTCCACTTACACTGTGCTGGTTCAGAGGAGCTCTTGAAGTGCTGAAACCCACATATTTCCTCCTGTTAATTCTTCTCTAACAGAATAGGAGAAAGAAATATTTTGTCCAACACGGCCCCCCTCAGTTACCACACACTATGGCTGGCAGAACCAGGCTGACTCCTAGGCTATCCATGGTCCCCCAGCCCCAAGGACTGATTCAGACTGCCCACGAGGAGGATATATATCCAGCTGATTGGGGATGGGGAAGAGGGGCATTGGGGAACTGGGGATAACAACTCATCGTTTGCCCACTAAATAACGTAAGTCATTATGGGCAATAAAAAAAAGAAATATTTTGTCCAGATTTAAGTACCAAAGGTATTACACTGACAACCACAATGGACTCCACAAAAACAAAAATTATACACATTGTTTAAAAGCATTATAGGGGAAATGTGGTGTAGCAATGAAAGAATTAAGAAAAAGGGTGAGTGATGTTTTTTTCCAAGTAAGGCATTTTAGGTTAATAGCCCTGCCTCCCTAAGTGAAAAAGAGGATGGGCCTCTCTTTGCTAGAGCTGACTTCTTATCTCTTGCCTAACCTGTCCTTCCACCTGAGTCTCCTAGAGTCCTTTACTAGAAATACAATACTAGCATTGTGGTTGGTCAAACTTAAGACCCCTGATCTCAGTGTCATGGACCAATCAGCTGTCTCTGGCTCACCTGAGCCAAAAGGTAAAAATTATCTGGGGAGGGATCACTCTGGGTCTCTCCTCTCTTCTTGGCTGGCCAGCACAAACTCCTGAACCTCCAGGTTTGGGGGAGAGCCCCCCACCTCCTCCCCATGGTCTCAGCCACCAGGAAGTCTTTTGATGTCTTTCTAAATTTTCCAAGGATTCTTGTTCTGTGGAAAGACAAAACTATTGAAACTATCTTTAGTACAAACTTTGCAAAATTTTTAAAAATTCTTGAGAAAACAAATAGGAACATGAAGTGAGTCTGATTTTTAAAAAGAGATAAAAATAGTGATAAATTATTATTCAAGCCAGCCAGGTGTGGTAGTGCACACCTTTAACCTCAACACTTGGAAGGGTGAGTTCAAGGCCGGCCTAAAGAGAGAGAGAGAGAGAGAGAGAGAGAGAGAGAGAGAGAGGAAGAAGGGAGGGAGGGAGGGAAGGAAGGAAAGAAGGAAGAGAAGAGAAGAAAAAAGAAAAGAAAAGAAAAGGAAGAAAGAGAAAGGAGAAAAGAAAAGAAAGGAAGAGGCGAGAGAAAGGGAAGAAACAGTGAGAAAAAAGGAAGGAAAGAATCATTTTACCGACAAGAAAAGCTAGATTTGTTTCTCTCCAAAGCAGAGTACAATAGGATATATTTTGGCATATAAACAACAACAAAATAAAACCCCTCTCCATTTCTGCATTTATTATCTCCATTTTGTTTCATTTTCTTCCAAAATAGAGTATGTATAAGGAGGAAATAAGTTGATGAACTGAAGAGATTTGGGATAAAATAAAAATAATAGATTCCAAACAATTTTAATTCCCTTATGTAAATATATTCTGCTCTTATATCTAAAGCTCGGTTCAGTTATGATTTTTGTCCCCTGGGGCAAAAGAAAAATCCATCTAGAGATTCAGTTATAAAGAGACAATATTTATTCTTGTGTTTCAGAAGAAATAAATTTTAAGTAAGCGGATACGTATATTACTTGAGTAATATTGTATTTTCAATTCTGGAAGCATTTGGAAGAAATAGTATAATTCAAAGCCTCATTGCCCACAAAGGAACAATGTTATAATCAGAGGGATAACTGTAAAATGCTCATGGTTAGATATAATAAAACTAAAGAAAGAACAAAATAGGAAGCTAGCCTGAAAGAAATTGGAGCCAGAATAAAAGAGGAATTCTTATGACTTATTGTAATTTGGTTTTCTCTTTTTGTTGGCATGAATACTGAATTCGAGGAGACACAATTACCAGCCATTCTTAGGAAATGTTATGAATTCCATGCATAATAATCAATATTCTTAAATTTAATCAAAGCAACTTTTAAAACTTACTTCTTATATCTGAGAATAGAATGGATATGGCCAGCAATGGATAAAATGACTGTCTGAACTTTGCATTTTTCTTTAGAGAATGAGTGAGCACGCATCCTTGTTAGAGGGATATACCACGCTAGAGGAAAATATCGAGGAGTTTTGTGGCTGGGCACAAGCTCTAATAAATGCAGGAGTGCATTTAGAAGCTGAGTAGCTAGTAAGTCGACCAAGATACCTTTGGGCTTTAAATTCATACTTGGCTGTCTGCTCTGCAAAAACAGACATTTAACTATGTTTTCTGGTGCCTTCTGGGTGTGAGTTTTATACATACAGCATCCTAGAAAGACACAGCAGCCATCAGTGCCAAGCTTCCTGCCACCCGGAGGCTGAGCATCACCCAGAGCAGCTCTACAACGTGGAAACCAGGAGGAAAACTTCTAGCAAGTCCCAAATTCTCCAAGATGACTTACCTGCTGTCAGGGAGCCATGGCTTTGCCCCTCCTGTGAGGACTGGACCAGTGACTACCGCCCTGGGGTTCCCCTTCTGTCTCCATCTTTCTCAGTGCTTCCCCTTACCTACCACTGCTGCTTTGTGGTGTGCAGAGTTCTCCTGTCTCCCCACCAGACAGGCTCTCTTCACTCTGATCCCCCATCACAGTCAAGGCTTCTTCACTGAACTTCTCTGTTCATAGTGCTGTGTGTTTCTCTCTTCTAATTAGACCCTGACTTAGGCCAGGCCTGACTTCTGCCTCCAATCCTAGCGCTCAGCCGGCTGAGGTTGGAGGACTGCTGTGAGTTCCAGGCCAGCCTGCTCCAGGTACACTGGGATCCTGCCTCAAAAAACAACAATAGTAACAATAATGTGAAGAGAAATTGAGGAAGACACTCAATGCCAAAATCTGTCCTTCAGTAGCACACACTCACATGTGACCACACATGCATAAGCATACTTTCACCAACATTGCACACACACACACACACACACACACACACACACACATACACACACACACACACACACACACACACACAAATGGACTTCTAGCTAGACTCTGACTGAGATATTGAGTTTTTCTTAGTTATTATTTTTTGGGTGATTTATTGATTCTTTTTGGATCTTAAAGGTGTTTTTTTTAGGGGGGATAACCATCTCTTCCATTATTCTGAGATGCTAGTAAAATACATTAGACTACTTTACATTGTACCAATAGTGGCAGATTTTCATAATTTTTAAATTTTTTAATCAACATGTGATACTTGTATAAATTCAGAATACAATGTGATCTTTAAAACACATGTATACATTGTGTAATGATCAAATAAGGGATGGTTAGCATACCATCACCTCAAACAGTCATCATTTCTTTGGGTTGAAGCATTCAAAATCCTCTCTTCTAGCTGCTTTAAATGTGCAGTATTGTTAACTGTACTAACCCCACTGTACAACAGGAAGCCAGACCTCTTCCTACTTAACTGTAAACTTTTTGTTACATTTATTTTTATTTAGTGAGTTGCTTTTTCCTTTCTGTGCGTATTAGAGATCATTTCTATTACTTTATCTCAGTTCACTGCTCTCCTCTGCTCAGAGTAAACTGTCATTAACCTTTCTGCTTTTTCTTTACACATGCTCCTGTCTCTTTTCATTTCTCAAGTTTCATTGGCTTCTTTGCCATATCTGCCATTTTTCTCCTTACCACGATTTCTTTTATATCCTTAAGCATATTTACTTTGTTTTAATATTCTTGTTTCTAACTTCCTTCATTTCTGGCTCGATATGCTGATAGATTTTCATCCTGGTTACTGGATTTACTTCTTTACTTATTTGCAAGGCAAGTGTTTTCTCTTTACTTTTTTTCAGTTTTTGACATGCTCATACATGTATAGAATGCATTTTGATCTTATTACCCTCTCTTGTATCCTCCATGTCATACCTTATTCTTACCCATTAATTTCTCTTTCATGCTTTTTTATGGGGGGTGGATTTTTTTTTCTTTAATCAATTCATTGAGCTAAATTAGGATTACTTGGATAATCGTGGATGGGAGGTTATTTACTAGAGAATGGGCAATTTACCTGTGGCTACATCACTGAAGAGCATGACTCCCTCCTCTTCAGCTATTATTAACTGCCATTAGCTTCTTAGAGTATTTTTTTAATGAGTTATCGGCCATAGTAAATTTTATGCGATGTGTTAAGTGTTATTCGTTTTTAGTTTTGGACTTTGCTAGGGCACCTTTCCTTCCACGACATGCTGATCCTTTCCCTGCTCACTCCTAAGGTTCATTAGGATAAGCCCCGAGCAAACCTATGCTACAGCACCAGACTTCTTGCCTCTGGCTGGTGAGAATGTGAGCCATCTCCATCCAGCCTATGCCAGTTCTGGGAGTGGTCCCACTGTCCCCTTGGGACACCTCCCACATGGCTGATGATTATTTCATCCAGACTCAAGGAACATTATCTGCAGATCTCTGGAGCTATTTGTACAGATCTCCTATTCCTTCTCTTCTTTTCTGCCCACACATTGTTTTGACTTTCCAGACAACAATCCCTTCAACTCCTATCAGCAAATGGCCAGCTCCACTTGGGGTCTCCCTCCTGAACCAACATGGAAACTGCTTCTGAATGATCACAGAGGGGCTCCCACCCCTACCTCCTTTCTCTGAGGGACCACAGTCTAGTGTTTAGGTTTTCCAGGAAAAAGCAATCTTAAGAGCATTTCATCATTCACATGCAAAAGTAGAAGTTCAGTAATGTCTATATTGAGGGAGAAAGAAGCTAGAAAGAAGGGAACTAATGTTGACAGTGGTGAAGTGTGAGAATTGTCCTGTGGATTTCATGTGTATAATAATAACTAACTGGACTAAATGGGTAGAGGGACACTTGCCCGAAGTCATAGAGCTGAGACATCACGATGGCTGATTCAGCCTGCAAGTTCATTTCCCATAA
>PVHP010028364.1:0-23298 GCA_004024765.1 Zapus hudsonius | reverse complement strand
AGAGTCTTGCAAATACCTAAGTACATTTAATTGCATAGCCATCTCTCCAGCCCTTTTTTTTTTTTAAGGTCTCACACTAGCCCAAGCTGATATGGAATTCACTGTGGCTCAGGCTGGCCTCAAATTCATGGTGATCTTTCTTTACACACACACACACACACACACACACACACACACACACACACACACACACACAAAGGGGGAGGGGAGCTCAAGGTAGGTAGCAGGGTCTCACTCTAGCCCAGGCTAACCTGGAATTCATTATGTAATCTCAGGCTGGTCTTGAACTCAAGGTGGCACATGTGTCTGGAGTTTGTCTGCAATAGCTGGAAGCCCTGGTGCGCCCATTCCCTCTTTCTCTTTTACTCTCAAATAAATAGTATATTTTAAAAATGAGTGAACTGAAGTCCCTGTGACTCACCTGTTTCTCTCCATATATCAATAAGCACGTGAACAGCAAGGAGACAGTAATAGTCAGAAAACTGTAATTCTGTTTTCAAACAGGATTTTCCTATGAAGGGGAGAGAAATCAAATTATGTTTAATACTTGTTCTTCAATTACTGCCACAAAGAGGTTTTCTAGAACAGACAGAAAAGAGAAGTCGCTGGAGAGATGACTCAGCAGTTAGGGCATTTCCTTGCAAAGCCTAATAGCATGGGGTCAATTCCCCATACTCATGTAGAGCCAGATGTACAAGATGGCACATGCATCTGGAAATCTGAAACTCAATTACCTCAGCTAGAGGCCCTGGTGTACCCAATCTCTCTCTCTCTCTCTCTCTCTCTCTCTCTCTCTCTCTCTGCTTGAAAATAAACAAACAAATAGAAATATTTTAACAAGGAGGATCACTAAGTTCAAGGCCAGCCTTGGACTATAGAGTTCCAGGTCAGACTGGCCTTGAGCAAGACTCTACCTCGAAATTTTTATTTATTCAATTTTTTTTTTTTTTTTGGTTTTTCGAGGTAGGGTCTCGCTCTAGTCCAGGCTGACCTGGAATTCACTCTGTAGTCTCAGGGTGGCCTTGAACTCACGGCGATCCTCGTGCCTCTGCCTCCTGAGTGCTGGGATTAAAGGCATACAACACCACGCCTGGCTAAAAAAAATTTTTTTTAATTAAAGAGAAAAAGGAAAGAAAAAATAGGCTAAGCATTGACAGAAAATACAGCCACTAAAGGCTAGGAGATAGCTCAGTAGTAGCACATTTGCATAACATGTAATTTGAAAGGCCCTGGCTTTGATCCCTAGTACTACAAAAAACAGAGGGAAAAAGAAAAGGTAATAAGAAAAAAGGGAGATACAGTGGGGGGAGAAGGAGAGGGAGGGAATAGGGAGAAAGGAAGAGGGAGGAGGGAGAGGAAGAATGTATCAGAAACCAAAGGGATCAAAGGCTTATATGACAGTTGGGGAAAAAAAAAGAAGAAAAAAAAAAAAACTGCTCCAGGGAAGAAGGAAAAAGTGTGCATGACAGCCCCCCCCAAGGGAAAGATTTATAGAAGTTTTAGGTGAAATAAAATACCTAAGGTCCATAGTTAAATAAATATCACTCTCACTGCCAATGTTTTAATATAGAGAAATGCAATTTTTACTTAATTTATAAATCTATCACGTGAATCTATTTAAGCTAATCTGAGGATCACCTCTCCTTCTAAACTATATATTGATCTTTACAATAAATAATATCCTTTTTTAAAAAATATTTTATTTATTCATTTTCAAGCACAGAGAGAGAGAGAGAGAGAGAGAGAGAGAGAGAGAGAGAGAGAGAAGAACCAGGGCCACCACCTTGTGGGTCTGGCTTATGTGGGTACTGGGGAATTGAACCCGGGGCCTTAGGCACTGGAGTTAAGTGCCTTAACTGCTGAGCCATCTCTCCAGCCCCTACAATAAGTAATATTATTATAGCTCATTCTATGCATAGATATTAAGACTTACAGTCCAAAATATTATAAGTACCATAAACTATGCAATCCACAAGTCTCACGTGGATGAGCCCATTTGATCAGGAATAATATAAACAACTAGAACTAAAACTATTTAAAACTCCACGGTAAGAATGTTTCTTCATATTACTTGAATGGTTATGAACAATTCCTGAAAAAAAAATTTTTTTTTGTTAGGGTCTCATTGGAGCCCAGGCTGGCCTTGCCTCAGCTCCCCTAGTGCTAGAATTAAAGGCATGGTGAGCCATCATGCCTGGCTCTTGAAAATTCTTAACAAACTCATTAAAACAAAGTGCTAAGGATGCTTCGGAAACTGTTTTCTAAGTCTTAGCAGATCAGACTATTGTACATTTTGAAAGGTTGCTCACCAAATTCCAGTCCATGCTGGTACCTCAGCATCAGTTCTCTGACCACATTCAACTTCTGGCTTTTATCCATGATGTGGTACAAGCCAAGTAACCTCGTCAGCTGTACCACACACAGGTGCTGCTGTAGAGCTCGGATGTCAGCAGGCAGTGCGAGCTTATCCTCTGCTGGTGTTGACAAAGGAACGACTCCAAGTAGCTGGTTAATAAACTGCAAGGTGGGGAAAAAGGAACATGGGTCTCAAAATTGAACTATTCTCCTAGAGAAACAAATTGAAATGATCTAGAAAAAGCACCCAGAAAAAAAAGTCACAATTCCTTTAGTATGCCTTTTTCTATTTACCAATAGTTATTAAAAAGATAGCTGTCTGGGCTGGAGAGATGGCTCAGCGGTTAAGGCACTTGCCTCCAGTGCCTAAGGCCCCGGGTTCAATTCCCCAGTACCCACATAAGCCAGACCCACAAGGTGGTGGCCCTGGTGCTTTCTCTCTCTCTCTCTCTCTCTCTCTCTCTCTCTCTCTCTCTCTCTCTCTCCTCTCTCTCTCTCTCTCTCTCTCTCTGCTTGAAAATAAGTAAAAAAATTTTTAAAAGAAATAGTAATATTTTTAAAAAAAAGATAGCTGTCACAGCACCAAATGCAGATGAAACGCCAGTGAAACTGGCATACTCATTCATTGCTGACCAAAACACTTTGTTAATACCCTGTATTTTGAAACAAAAAGCTTGAGGACATGTTTCATCAACTGTATTAACATGTGGGGGCCAGGCGTGGTGGCACATGCCTTTAATCCCAGCACTCAGGAGGCAGAGGTAGGAGGATTGCCATGAGTTCAAGGCCACCTTGAGACTACACAGTGAATTCCAGGTCAGCCTGGGCTAGAGTGAGACCCTACCTTGAAAAAACAAAAAAACAACAACAACAAAAAAAAAAAATGTGGGGGTAGGCTAGGGAGACCACTGAGCAGTTTAAGGGTGCTTGATTGCAAAGCCTGCCAGTTCTGGTTCAATACCCCAGGACCCACATGAGGAGAAGAGCAAGCACACCAGGGCCTCATGCTACTGCAAATGAAATCCAAATACACAAATCACTTTGTACATCTGACTTTATGTAGGTACTGGGAAATTGGCAGGCTTTGCAAGGAAGTGCCTTTAACTGCTGAGACATCTCACCAGCCCAATTTTAAAAAAAAAAAAAATTATTTACTTATTTTTTTAAGTTTTTCCAGGTAGGGTCTTACTCTAGCAGAAGCTGACCTGGAATTCGCTATGGAATCTCAGAGTAGCCTCCAACTCACAACTGCCTCCCAAGGGCTGGGATTAAAGGTAGGAGTGTGCCACAACGCCTGGCTCAATAAAAAATATTTTTAAAATAAAAATAAGCTGGGTGTTGTGGTGTACACCTTTAACCCTAGCACTTGGAAGGCAGAGGTAGGAAGATTGCTGTGAGTTCCGCACCAGCCTAGGGGACTACTCAGTGAGCAAAAGGTCATCTTGGGCTAGAGTAAGACCTTACATCAAAAAAAAAAAATTTTTTTGTTTAAAATATTTTTTCCCTTCTGCAAGACGAATACTACAAGGCTGGGCAATATAACTAGAGTACAGCCTGCAACCATGAAAGATTTTATTAGTGACATTTTAGAAAAGAGCATGTTACCAAAAATTATATAACCTTTAAGCCTAAAATCATTACATTACAAATTAAAATTTAAAGGTATGGTTAAGCACTGAAATAAGCAGCTATCATGCCAGTGATCTTAATTTTTTTTTATTTTTTTTATTTTTCGAGGTAGGGGTCTCCTCTAGCCCAGGCTGACCTGGAATATTGACCTGTAGTCTCAGGGTGGCCTTGAACTCATGGTGATCCTCCTACTTCTGCCTCTCAAGTGCTAGAATTAAAGGCGTACGCCACCATGCTCGGCCTAAATATTTTTATCACTAATTTTTTTAGCTATTGAAGATTCAGAAATCAGCCTGGCTGGTGGCGCGCTCCTTTGATCCCAGCACTTGGGAAGCAGCAGTAGGAGGATTGAGGTGAGTTCAAGGCCACCCTGAGACTACATAGTGAATTACAGGAATTACAGGTCAGCCTGGACTAGAGCGAGACCCTACCTTGAAAAACCAAAAAAAAAAAAAAAAAAAAAAGAAAGAAAGAAAGAAATACAAATTTTAGGGGGCTGAGGAGATGGCTCAGAGGTTATTAATGGCACCTGCTTACAAAGTAGGCCCAGGTTAAATTCACCAGTACCCACGAAAAACCAGATGTACAAAGTAGCACATGCATATGCAGTTAATTTGCAAGAGACCCTGGCATGCCCATATTCTCATTCAGACAGACAGACAGACAGACAGACAGACAGACAGACAGACAGACAGACAGACACACACACCCTATCTTTCTCTCTCTCCCCTACCAAATAAATAAAAATGACTTTTGTTTTAATTTTTTAAAAAAGGAAGGGCTGGAAAGATGGTGCTTGCCTCTAAAGCCTAACGACCTGGGTTTGCTTTCCCAGTACGAACATAAAGCCAGATACACAGTGGTGTGTGCATCTGGAGTTAGTTCTGCAGCAGCTGGAGGCCCTGGTGAGCCCGTTTTCTATCTAGCGCTCTCTCTCTCGCTCTCTCTCTCTCTCTCTCTCTCTCTCTCTCTCCTCTCTCTCTCTCTCTCTGCTTGCAAATAAATAAAAATATTCTAGAAAGGAGGGAGGGAGGGAGGAAGTTCAAGAGAAAGTCACAAGAAAGGCAATCAACTCCACTCCACAACAGAATACAAATAGTTTATCACTATAAATCCACCTACCATGCAGTTTCATGACTGTAATGATTTTGGTTCTATTTGTCTACAACTATACTATTTTCAATTATGAACAAAGACATTGCGTATCTGTCAAACTCCAGCACAGATTTCCTTCCATGCTTTGTGTCCAGTACAGTTCCCACCATCCATTCTGCCATTTTTTCATAGCAGTTAGTTTACTCATAATGCCTTCTCTAGTGAATGTCAAAGAAAAAAAATTCTCCAAACTTTATTATGAAGCAATATATACATTCTTTAGCCTATTCTGCAGTTTTTGTGCTGTGCAAAAAGCTTCACGGCTGGAGAGATGGTTCAGTGGTTAAGATGCTTGCCTGCAACACTGGGCATGGTGGCGCACGCCTTTAATCCCAGCACTCAGGAAGATCACTGTGAGTTCAAGGCCACCCTGAAACTAAATTCTAGGTCAGCCTGGACTAGAGTGAGACCCTATCTCGAAAATCAAAAAAAAAAAAAGATGCTTGCCTGCAAAGCCAAAAGACCCAGGTTTGATTCCCTGTTACCCACGTAAAGTCAGATGCACAAAGTGGTGCATATATTTTTGTGCTTGTTTGCAGTGGCTAGAGGCCCTGGCCCATCCATTCTCTCTCTCTCCCCTTCTCTCTCATAAATAAATAAATATCTTTAAAAACCTCTTCCAAATTTATGCATTATTTGATATATTCAGGCAAAAACCCCAAAGCAAAGAAAACCAAAGATTAAACATCAACCTGGAAGAATCACTTCAGGACTCCACTCTAGGGAGCTAGTCACATTTCAAAAGATTTTGCTCTTAAGCTTGAACTTCCCTGGGCAGCTTGAAACCTTCCAATAAGCTTTCTAAGAGGGGTAGGATTCTTAGCGATTGAAATCATCTTAACAAAGAGTTGTTAGCCCTCTTAATTAAAAATATACATCAATTAGAAACTACAACTCATTGCCAGGCCGGGCGTGGTGGTGCAACGCCTTTAATCCCAGCACTAGGAAGGCAGAGGCAGGAGGATTGCCGTGAGTTCAAAGGCCACCCTGAGACTACATAGTGAATTCCAGGTCAGCCTGGACTAGAGCGAGACCCTACCTGGGGGGTGGGAGGGACACAACTCACTGCCACATCTTCACAGGACATTGACTACTGAACCACTGTTAGCATTCCAACAAGCAGGGCTCCTACAAACAGATGGATTTTACTATATAGGGTCACATAAGATGAGCTAAGATTTTCAAACAAACCTATCAAGTCTAGCTACACAGAATGAAGTTCACAGCAGGAAACCCTCAGGATTCACCACTGAAGGAAGCATAAGCATTTCTCTAGAGCTGCTCTACCATTTGATGCTGCAAATCCCAAGATGGTAAGCACTGTAGGACAAGCTCACCTGCTCCTTGTTAGGGCTCCAAAGCTCAGAAAGTACTAAGCGAATCCATGCTATACAGCTATCTATGTTCTGTTCAGACTCCTTTCAGTAGCACATAACTCATGTATTCAGGAGGTTGACTGCTAATAGCAAAGAGCTTTTTCTCATGGAGCAAAACTCTGAATTCTCTGCAAAACAACTTCTTGGTCCCTGTTCTCCTCTTTCCTCTACAAGACATCTTTTCAAACATGGCAAAGGAAATGCTAGTGTCCTTGCCAGACCAAACTGCTTTGTTCCACTCAACTTTCCCCCCCTCATTAACTTGCAAATCCTCCTACAAAACAAAACTGTTCTTTAATCCAGAAATACCAGGCTTGGCATGAGCCCTGTGAGCATCCCACAGGAATAAAGACAATCACTTCAGAATCCCAGAGGCCAGACTACTTGCCAGTCAGGAAGTACACAGCTCCATGTGCCCTAGATAGGACACCTCCCATTCTGGTGGACTTAAGGTATGGCCAACCACAAAAAAACTCTGGTCATTCTACTGTACTTCTTAGTCCACTTCACTCACTTCCCACAAGGACAAAAGGCCTTTGGGAGAACAGGTGGCACAGGTGGCAGGAACAACTGGTCTTCTTTAGCCATACCCTTATTTCTTTACATTGAGATCTATCCTACTTCAGACACACTGTTTTTCAATGACTAGAGTACACATTACTAAGAACAGTCTAGACCAGATGTGCAAACCCTTTAATGAGAAACCAGCTATGAAGTTCCTACCAGTGGTATTCTCTATTATTTTAGAACACAGCAAGAAAATGGCTGTCTATAGCTACCATCAAGATTATTCACTGGAAACCGGCCACAGAGATAGCTTGACTGCCCGAAGTCCAGAATGGTGAAAAATTAAATTTATCATATTTAAAAGTGAGCCAGGAATGACGGCTCACACCTGTAATCCTAACAGTTAGGAGGCAGAAGCAGGAGGATCACAAGTTCAAAGCCAGCCTTGGTTATGCAGCAAGTTTGAAACCAGCTACATGAGACCCTGCCTTGGGAAAAAAAGTTTGTATCAAAAGAAATTTGAATGAATCCACGTTACTGGCTGAGAAGTCAAAAGTAAGACTTACATGACTTTATTTGCACATGACAGCACTAAGCAGATATCATGTCACCTCCTGCTCAACACTCCCACGGAAAATCCACTTAGCCTTCTTTCAGTACACAGACACACTAGGAAAATTCTGAACATACTTACTTTTGTACACTGTGACGCAGGCAAGAGGTCAACAAACACCTTAAGGTCTGTAAAACAACATGGTTTGTCTCCAAACTTTTTAAAATACTGGAACATTAATTCTTCTGGGTCACCTAAAAAGGGGGAAATCATTAATTACTCACTGACTAAAGAAATTAAATTAAACAAGAAGTCTAATTTGAAAACACTTATTTTTATTAAAACTTTGCAGGCTAGAGAGATGGCTCAGTGGTTAAAGATGCTTACTTACAAAGCCTGGCAGCTCAGGTTTGATTTCCCTAGCACTCATATAAAACCAGATAGTTTATAGCAGTAAGAGATGCTGGTGAAGGAGAGAGCAGAAAAATAAATCAGGCATGGTGGCAAACACCTTTTTTTTTTTTTTTTTGCAAATATTACTTTTTATCTTTTTTTTTTTTTTTAATATTTATTGTCCATAATGAGTTACAGTATTTAGTGGGCAAACCATGTGTTGTTATCCCGACTTCCCCAATTCCCCCCCTCCCCATCCCTGATCAGTTGTATATCCTCCTTCGTGGGCTGTCTGTATTAGTCCTTGTGGCAAGGGATCCTGTATATCTTAGTACTCATCCCAGTCTTCCTGGCCCAAGTGAGTTGTTACTGATGGGGGCAAACACCTTTAATTGTAGCACTAGAGAAGGCAGAGGTAGGGGGATTGCCTGAGTTCGAGGCAACCCTAAGACTACATAGTGAATTCACAGATAGACTCTACCTTGAAAAACCAAAAATAAATAAATAAACTTTGTTAGAATGAAAATGAGAATGAATGTAAGAAAAGAGGAAGCAAGAGGACTTGCCAATTCAAAAATGGGTGGAATTTACAAACTCAGGTTACCTCTTAGGAAATATGATAGGTTTTGTCGGTGTGGGGGTGGTTACTAGTTTTGAGTCAAGGTCTCAAGGTCTCACTATAGCCTAAAATGGCTTCAAACTCATGTTTCTCCTGCCTCAGACTCCCTAGTGTTAGGATTATAGGCATACACTAGTTCTTGAAGTATTAAGTGAGAAAAACTAAATGGAAAGTCACTGGACAGTAACTTACTCTGACAAAGTCACTCATTACAGAAAGTTTTTTTGTTTGTTTTTTTTAAGGTAGGGCCTCACTCTAGCCCAGGCTGACCTGGAATTCACTATGCAGTCTCAGAACTCATGGTGATCCTCCTACCTCTGCCTCCCTAAAGGCTTGCGCCACCACACCCAGTTTCATCACAGAAAGTTTAAACCTGGCTTCACAGAAAGCTACCTGTTAATTTTATTTCACTTCAAATTAAAATAGCAAAGAGCCAAAGGGGCTGGGCTGTAGAGATGGCTCAGTGGTTAAGGCACTTGCCTTCAGTGCCTAAGGCCCCGGGTTCAATTCCCCAGGACCCACATATACCAGACCCACAAATTGGTGGCTCTGGTGCGCTCTCTCTCTCTCTCTCTCTCAATCTCTGTATCTCTGAAAAATGAATAAAATATTTAAAAAACCCAAATTAAAAAAAAAGAGCCAAAGGAGCTGTAAAGAGGACTTGCCTAAAAAGCCTAACCAAGCCTAACAACCTAGGCTCAACTTCCCAATACCCATGTAAGGCCAGATACACAAAGTGGCACATGTATCTGGAATTTGTAGTGGCTAGAGTCCCTGGCACGCCCATATTCTCATTCATTCTCATTCATATTTCTCTCTCTCTCTCTCTCTCCCCTTGCAAATAGAGTGAAGTATGTAGAACATAACTGGAATTCCAGCACCTGGGAGGTAGAGGTAAGAGGATCAGTTCAAGTTTATCATCACTTACACAGGAAGTTCTAGGGCAAAAGACAGGTTGGGGGGGGGAGAAAGAGACAGTGACAGAAACAGAAAGAAAAAAAAAGGCATGGTGACTCATTTCTATAATTCTAGTGAGGCTGGAGAGATTGTTCAGTGGTTAAAGATGCTGGCTTTCAAAACCTGCTAGCAGGAGTCCAATTTCCCAGTACCAACGTAAAGTCAGATGCAGAATGTGGTGCATACGTCTGGAGTTCATTTACAGTAGCAAGAAACCCTAGAATTTGAGAATACACATACTCATTCTCTCTCACACGCACAATAAATAAAAATTTTTAAAAGGAAGACTAGGGAGATGGCTCAAGAGAAAGAGCACTTGTTGATTAAGCATAAGAGATTGTGGGAGCCGGACGTGGTGGCGCACGCCTTTAATCCCAAGCACTCAGGAGGCAAAGGTAGTAGGATAACCATGAGTTCAAGGCCACCTTGAGACTACATAGTGAATTCCAGGTCAGCCTGGGCTAGAGCGAGACCCTATCTCAAAAAACCAAAAAAGAGATTATGGGGGAAGGGGCTGAGACCACCTGAGTTATACCAACCCACATGTCAGAAAAAGCTGGGTGTGGCCATGCACATATGTTAACTGGGGGAGGGGGGAGGAGGCGCCCTGTATACAAAGAAGTATACAGGTGAACAACAGAAAAGGGCAATCACTTAAAGTTCTTCTCTGGCCTCTGTGCAATTATACACATACACATACACACCACACATACTCTATACACAAACACAAAAAACTTTCGTGTATAAACTTTATCAAATTCTGAAAAGTGTGTGAAACTAAAAATTTCTCTTTGAAGCTGACTTATTGGGTCAGCAAAACTCTGATGGAACAGAGAGAGATGCTAATTTTTTTTTGTTTTGTTTTTCGAGGTAGGGTCTCGCTCTTGCCCAGGCTGACCTGGAATTCACTATGTAGTCTCAGGGTGGCCTCGAACTCATGGTGATCCTCCTACCTCTGCCTCCCGAGTGCTGGGATTAAAGGCGTGCGTCACCACGCCCGGCTCTGAGAGATGCTAATATTAAAGTTAAGGTGAATATGGGACTTAAGACTGGTTTTATTACTGAATAATCCATTACTTTATAATACACTTGTAATCCAATAATCCACTCCTGGGAGACGAAGATATCTGCTTCCCAAACATGATTTTGTCCCTGTAGGACTCAGATAATGAAGATTGTACTCAGCAACAAAGCTCTCAAATATCAGATGGTTCCTTACCCAGCTTGTACTCATCGTTAAAGCCTTGACTTCGTAAACGCCTAATCAGCTCTAGTTTAGCCAGGTGTGGACCTCGAAGATGGCGAGAACTTTTAGATTCTTCTATTATCCGGTCTTCTATAAACTTCACAGCTTCTTCAGCCGAATAGTGTACTTCTCCTTCTAGAGAGCTGGGTATGAACACATGAAGAAGGGATTTTATTGCCTCTACCATCCTCCTACAAGATTCAAGTCAAGTGAAACTGAACATAAGAAATAGCACTTTGATAATTACAAAACTATACAAATGAGAATAAAAGAGATCTACTAGCTGGATGTGGTGGTGTATGCCTATAAACCCTGCACTTGGGAGATGGAGGCAGGAGGACTGAGCTCAATGTCAAACATATCAAGACTGTCCAAAAAACAAGGATTAGCCAGAAATGGTGGTGTGCACCTTTAGTCCCAGCACTTGAAGGCTGAGGTAGGAAGATGTCTGTGAGCTGGAGGCCAGCCTGGGGCTACAGAGTGAGTTTCAGATCAGCGTGGACTAGAATAAGATCCACATGGGGGAGGGGAACAAGGACTAGGAAGGTGGCTCAGGGTAGTAAATAATCCTGGGTTCCATCTTCAACACTGGAGGAGGACAGAGAGAAGGAGAGGGGCCTACTCTAATAGGTTAACAAATTACAGAATTATTCCTACTTGGGCAACTGGTTATTGTAGACTAACCACCTCTACCTTGTTCGTAAGAGGGGGGAGGTAAGGCATAATCGTGTATAGAAAATACCACCTAATAAAAATATAAGTAATTTTTATTGCTTCAAGAAGGAAAGCAAAGCCAGATACAGTGGTACACAACTGAACTTCCAACACTTGGGAGGCAAAGGAAGGACAACTGCCACAAGTTCAAGGATAGTGTGGTCTACAAAACAAGTACCAAGCCAGCCAGGGCTACTTCAGTGCCATTGTGATGGGTGTGATACAGATCAGTGGTATAATGCTTGCCTAGCATGTGTAATGCCCTGGGTTTAGTCCTCAGCACAACACAAAATGCCACTGTAATTCAAGAAATAAGATAACTTACTGTTCACCTTCAGCAGGAGGTGTCCAGGCCTCTTCAATCAGCCGAAAGACAGAATCGAAGTAAGTCAGATAGAACTGCCAGTCATCTGAGCTAAAATCAGATTGAATGATGAACATAGTATTAAATCCATGTTGAAACGAATCTGTCTTAGAAGCCATGGTATTAACTCACTTTCTAGTTATAAAATGTATATATTAAATAGAGTGGCCCCTCCTAAAGGGGACACTCCAGAAGCAGTGTCAAAGACATCAAGAGACCAGCTCTAACCGGACATGGTGGCACACGCCTTTAATCCCAGCAGTTGGGAGGCAGAGGTAGGAGGATCACCATGAGTTCAAGGCCACCCTGAGACTACATAGTGAATTTCAGGTCAGCCTGGGCTACAGTGAGACCCTACCTCGAAAAACCAAAAAAAAAAAAAGAGAGAGAGAGAGAGAGAGAGAGAGAGAGAGAGAGAGAGAGAGAGAGAGAGACCAGCTCTAGAAAACTATCCTTAACAGAAAACTCTCCACAGAAGCTCTTGCTGAATAGGATGTGGTTGGGGCTCCAGTGGCGCAATCGGTTAGCGCACGGTACTTATATGAATAGGATGTGGTGATTAAAAGGAAAAACCTCTCTTTTAGGCCAGTGTCAAGAGTGGTAAATTAATAATTTTTAGCATTTATTTTCAAGACCTAATTTACCCACCATACTGGTAAATTACACCTATTTATTGAAAACCTTAAAAAGGTCTGGGTCACAACTACTAAATCACACCTAGAAATCTCAAAATATACTGACACAAAAACTGTCCAGGCATGAAAGCGTCAGGATGGATGGCGCCAGCAAAACAGCAGCATCTACTCACTTTTTCAGTAAGAGGCGCTGGGAAAGGGCGTTGCACTCCGGCCACTTGCTCAGCTTCTTGTACATAGCCATGCACTTGTTTTCCCGACTCTGAAGCTCACTGGTCAACTTCTCTAGAATTCAAAATCATGAAAGTTTCTTCTCAAAACCAGAACAAAGTCTAATCATGAGAAAGAAATTATCATGTTTGCTTATGCTTTAAAAAGGAAACCTTTTCATTCTATCTCTTTTCTGTTTGCAAATAAATATTTATTTAAATATTAAACAATTGAAATCTTTTAGATATAAAAAAATCTTATAAACCGGGCGTGGTGGCGCACGCTTTAATCCCAGCACTTGGGAGGCAAAGGCAGGAGGATCACCATGAGTTCAAGGCCACCCTGAGACTACATAGTGAATTCCAGGTCAGCCTGGGCTAGAGTGAGACCCTACCTCGAAAAACCAAAAAAAAAAAAATCTTATAATGATTATTTTGGGCCAAGCATGGTGTTACATGCCTTTAATCCCAGCACTTGGGAGGTAGAGGTAGAAAGACGGTCCAGGTCAGGCTGAGATAAGAGTGAGACCAACTTGAAAACACCCACAAAAAAAAAAAAAAAAAAAAAAGCCAGGCATGCAGCACTCAGGAGGCAGAGGTGGGAAGTTCATCATTGAGTTCAATGCCACCCTGAGACTACATAATGAATTCCAGGTCAGCCTAGGCTAGAGTGAGACTCTACCTCAAAATACCCAAAAGATTATTTTGCAAGAGAAAACAGTATTTTTCTGACACTAAATTGTTACAAAGATCCATCCACAATGGGGAGGATCCACTTATGAGGCTTGAGTGTATGAGAAATACTTCTACGACTCCAATACTATGTGGTGAGTAATAAATTTAGCCCATCCAAAAAATCCTAAAACATTAAAGAAAATTGAACTACAGTAGGGTGAGCAAGGTGAAATTTTAGGAAGATTAAAAAGAGAAGAATGCCGGGTATGGTGGCACACATCTTTGATCCCAGCACTAGGGAGGCTGAGGTAGGAAGATGGTCTTGAGTTCAAGGCCACCATGAGACTACATAGTGAATTCTAGGTCAGCATGAGCTAGAGCAAGACCCTGCCTAAAAAAGAGAAGAGGAGAGGAGGGGAGAAGAAGAGGGAGGGGGAGAGGGAGGGGGAGAGGGAGAGGGAGGAAGAGAGGGAGAGGAAGAGGGAGAGGGAGAGATAGACAGACAACCAGAAAAAAACAGGACAAGAGCAAATAACTAGAGGACACTCTAGGGACAGAGATCTGAAACAGTTTCATATACTCCTTAAATTTTCTAAAGACATGAATTATCTTCAGCTTAAAAGTAAATTTATAACACACATAAAAGTATGGAAGAATATGACAGTCATTAGTCACATGCGACTTTAAGTCTTCATGTCCATAAGTTTCCATGTAACTTTTCCACAATATACAATTTTCATGATTAAAAAAAACTTAAAAATTACCTCCTAATTTCCCTCTAATGACATCCAAAGCTTCCTGGTACTTTCCCAATCGCTCCAGGATCATATAATAAAGTTCAACCTTACAAAAGAAAATAGTTAATTCAACTATTGAAATGTTTCATAAGAATATAGTCATTTGTGTTTATTAAAAAATAATTCAATAGACCACTGAGTGCTTCCCCACCCACAATTCTCAGCACGGGTCACTGTCGAGATGCAGCTGTGTCTGCTAGCCCTAAGCAGAGGCCAAGATGCAATGTGACCCCCAGCCACAACTCACACAGCGACAACGTGCTGGGGTACTATCCAAAGCATGGAAACAGGAGCCAGGCGGGCGTGGTGGCACATGCCTTTAATCCCAGCACTGGGGAGGGAGAGGTAGGAGGATCTATGTGAGTTTGAGGCCAGCCTGAGACTATAGAGTGACTTCCAGGTCAGCCTGGGCTAGAGTGAGACCCTACCTTGGAGGAAAAAAAATAAACCATGGAAACAGAAGTAGGGCTTAAACTACTCACTTCAGCTTCAGCTTCAATCTTGTCCTCTTTCACCATTTTTTCTACCATCCTTTCAGCAAGGGGCAGAAACATCGTCTTTGAGAGGTTTTCATCCTGTGCTGATATAGACTACACAAGGAAAAAAGAAGTGTTTCAATGAAACTTCTCTTGCTCTACTCATACTATGCAGATATTACTGTGACCTGTGACTCTGGCCCTGATCATCAGCCCACTGGACACATTAAAGAGTCATGTTAGGGTCTTCCCATTTCCAGGAACCCCACACCTGCCTCCTATTGGGCAGGAGCTATGTAGTCTTCTTTTTCCTTCTCTTCAGCACTGTAACTCTAATCCCTACTTTGAGGGGGAAAAAACTTAAACTTTTATTTATTTGCAACAGAGAGAGGAGGAGGGAGAGAGAGAGAAAGGAAAGGAGGGATAAGGGAACTCCAGATGCATGTGCCATCATGGGCACTGGGGAATTGAACCTGGGTTGTTAGACTTTGCAGGCAAGTGCCGGAACCACTGAGGCATCATTCCAGCCATTGAAAAAAATTTTCTAAACTTAAAAAAGAATAGTTTCCTTTGCAAGAGATTTCTTTACTAAAGATTCACCATCCTATGTATTCTTGAAATACTGAGTTATTATATACAGACATTTAGACTAGAGAGGCTAGTCTTACATTTCTCTAGAAATGCATCAAAAGGGAGTATGCCTATGCTGTTTGTTTCAGACCAGGAGTTTCATCAGTTGTGTGAAGAAGAAAACTATCAAGTATCTGTCAGAAGTTAACATATTTACATGAAAGGAAATGCCAATTCTTCCTATTCATACAGCTTGCTATTAATTAACAGTTACCTTAAATCCGATATCATACTCATTAGTAATTTTAATTATGCCAGAGATTCTGCCCAGAACTCACCCCTTGCAAACAACATTTCAAGGTAGATATTTACAGATCAACTAAGGGGAAAAGATCAGATTCCTCCCAACAGCTCTCAAAGATACGTGGTAAAGAAACCCATTTGAAGGCAAACCTGATCCCACAATGTTTGTTAGTTTTCCAATCTTTTGAGACAAGGTCTCATTACATACTCAGGCTGGCCTTGAATGTGAGACTCTTCTGCACCACCACATGCAGTTCAGAATACCTATTCTCAATCACTGCATCTTCTTATTCCCTATGTCCTCCTATACAGAATCCCACTTTGGTTCTTTCAGTAGTTCAAGATAAACACCTTCATTCTCCATAAGAACAGGTTCAGAAAGTTAGAATATAAGCCTGGTGGGCTGGAGAGATGGCTCAGCGGTTAAGGCACTTGCCTCCAGTGCCTAAAGCCCTGGGTTCAATTCCCCAGGACCCACATAAGCCAGACACACAAGGTGGTGGCCCTGGTGCGCTCTCTCTCTCTCTCTCTCTCTCTCTCTCTCTCTCTCTGTATCTCTGTGCTTGAAAATAAATAAATAAAAAAAATATTTAAAAAAAAAATGTATCAACTTAAAAAAAAAATTTAAAAAAAAAAAAAAAAAGAATATAAGCCTGGTGTGGTGCATACCTATCATCCTAGCATGTGGGACGTAAAGGCAGGAGGGATCAGGAGTTCAAGGCCAGACTTGGATCTATAACTAGTATGCTAATATATACTAGTCCAAGAAAGCCTGGACAATGAGAGACAGTGTCTCAAAACAAGAGAAGGACAGGCCGGGCGTGGTGGCTCACGCCTTTAATCCCAGCACTCGGGAGGCAGAGGTAGGAGGATCGTCATGAGTTCATGGCCACCCTGAGATTACATAGTGAATTCCAGGTCAGCCTGGGCTAGAGTGAGACCCTACCTCGAAAAAAAAAACAAGAGAAAGGGGCTAGAGAGATGGCTCAGTGGTTAAGGCACTTGCCTCCAGTGCCTAAGGCCCTGGGTTCAATTCCCTAGTACCCACATAAGCCAGACCCACAAGGTAGTAGTCCTGGTGCGCACTCTCTCTCTGCTTGAAAATTAATAAATATAATATTTTTAAAAAAAATAAAAAACAAGAGAAGGTGGAGGACTGGGGAGATGGCTCAGTGGTCCTTGGTTCAATCCCTAGTACCCATCTAAAGTCAAATGCACAAAGTTCATCTGCAGCGGCACGAGGCTCTAGAACACCAAGTCTCATTCTCTCTCATAAATAAATACATTAAAAAATATTTTAGATGGGGCTGGAGAGATGGCTCAGTGGTTAAGGCACTTGCCTCCAGTGCCTAAGGCCCAAGGTTCAATTCCCCAGGACCCACATAAGCCAGACCCACAAGGTGGTAGCCCTGGTGTTCTCTCTCTCTCTCTCTCTCTCTTTCTCTCTCTCTCTCTCTCTCTCTCTCTCTCTCTCTGCTCGAAAATGAATAAATAAAATTTAAAAAAACATATTTTACAGCAGTTAAGGCAGTTGCTTACAAAGTCTAGTGACCTGGGTTCTGTTCCACAGTGCACACGTATAGCCAAATGCAGAGTGTTGCACACATCTGGAGCTCATTTGTAGCAGCTAAATAAAGGTCCTGGTGCACCCATTCACTCTATTTTTTCTTTCATTTCTCTCTCTCTCCTTTCAAATAAATAAAGAGAGACATGACATGGTGGTAAACACCTATAATCCCAGCACTCAGGAGACAGATATAGAAGATCGCTGTGAGTTCAAGGCCAGCATGAAACTACAGAGTGAGTTCCAAGTCAGTCTGGACTAGAATGAGACCCTAATTTATAATTAAAAAAAAAAAAAAAGAGTAAGGCAAACCAGTTCAATACTCAATATTCTACCCATTACCCTAAACACAAACCTCAGGTTGAAATATCAAACATTTTGAGGCCCATACTTAAATCCAGTAATGACTTTAAGATTCAGGGGAAATACAGTCCATGTTGCATACAATTAACTTGATAAACAACCTGGAAAGAATACCAAGTTGCCAGAAATGGTGGCACATGCTTACAACTGCAGCACTCAAGAAGTGGAGATAGCCAGGAGTGGTGGTACACACCTTTAATCCCAGACCCTACCTCAAAAGAAACCCCCCTCCCCCAAAAAAAGAGTACTCTCTATATAAGAAAACCCAAAACAAAAAATGCTAAGAGGCAAGTTGGGGAATGTAGGAAGAAGAAAAAAAAAAAAAGAGGCAGCAGGATGTGAGGTTTGAGGTCAGTAAACAGCAAGTTCAAAGCCAGCTTGGGCTATATCTAAAAACTAAAGAAAAAAGAAAGAATATCAAGTACCCACAATTGGAAAGGCAAACTGACAATAAGTCCGAAATTGAGATGTTCAGGAGACTCATTAGGACCACAGCTTTAAAGACAAATTCTAATTCCATTCTGAACCGAGATAGCACACTCACCTGCATAATTAAACTCATCACAGACCAAAAGTAGTAAGGGTTTTTGGGGACAATCTTATACAGAGCCATGCCAGCCTGAAAAAGAGAGTTTAGTTTAGAAAACATCAGGTAGAAAACAATGCACAACAAATGAAAAAGAAAAACACAAATAAATAAAAGTAGGTCTGAATATGTAGTAAGAACTTTTCTAGGAGACCAGCAACACATTTGCCTATTGTTATTAGTGAGAAGGCTTGATAACTTGATTGCCATGGCAATATAGGTTAATACAAGCGTGAATTTTTGCATCATGAGTAATGTTTCACTTTTCGAGGTAGAGTCTCACTCTAGCCTAGGCTGACCTGGAATTCTCTCTGTTGTCCCAGGATGGCCTAGAACTCTCATCGATACTCTACCTCCGGAGTGCTGGGATTAAAGGTGGGTACCACCATGCCTGGCTGATATTTCACTTTTTAAATCAATAGTTCCCCAAATTCCTAGAACACACTGTGATCCAGCATTGTTCTAGTAAACAACCAAGCACACAAGACATTTGCAATATTCTGGCTAGGGACTTAGCTCGGCAGAATACATAAAGTTCTGGGTTCAATCCCTAATACTGTATAAATCAGGCAATAGTAATACCACCTGTAATCCCAAAGCTTGGAATGGGGACCAAAAGAGTTTGGAAAATTCAAATTCACCCTTGGCTACATGAGATCCTTTCTCAAAATAACAAAGCAGGAGCTAAGGAGATGAATTAGCTGTTAAAGGTGCTTGCTTGCAAAGCCTGCTGGCCAAGATTCAATTCCTCAGCATCCAAGTAAAGTTGGGTACATTGATCCAGAGTTTATTTGAAGCCACAGAAGAACCTGGCAAGCCCATATAACTTACATAAACACACACACACACATGCAAATAATTTTTTAAAGCAATCTTCCCTGAAGATAACACATTTAGGAGCTGGGAGATGGCTCAGTAGTTAACTGCATTTACTTCCAAAATCTGCTGGCCTGGGCTCAAATCCCCAGTAGTCCACGTAAAGCTGTTGGACAGGCATCTGTTTGCAGCAACAAGAGACCCTGGCACACTTGGGCTCATACATACATACATACATATGTACATACATTAATTTTTGTTTGTCGTCCCCCCCCCCCAAGTAGGGTATCACTCTAGGCCCTGGAATTCACTACTGTAGTCTCAGGGTGACCTCAAACTCACAGAGATCCTCCTAACTCTACCTCCTCACTGAGTGCTGGGATTAAAGGCATGCACCACTACCTACATCTGGCAGTTACAGTAAAATAAACAAGATAAATTAGGACCTGGGCATTATGGATAATCGTCAGGTTCTTACAAGCTGTCTTGTCAGTAATGGGAAGTAATTCTACCAGACAAACAGTAAGCACATGTAAAGCCACAGCATTTGGGAGGTACAGACAGGAGGATCATCAGTTCAAGGTACATGAGACCCTATCTCAAAAACAAACCAAAAGGGGCTAGGGAAGGATTCAGTAGTTCCATCCCAGGTTCAGTTCCCCAGTATCCACATAGAGCTGCATGCAACCCAAGGTGTGTGGTTGCAGTGGCAAGAGATCTCAGAAGACAGAGCTCAGGCACCTAGAGGTCATCCTCTAGGCTCCACATGCATGCCATGACAGCACATACACAACACAAACAAACCCTACCAACGTGTAATATACGTAACAAAACAAAAATATCTACTTATTCCAGCATAACTGAGAATCTGTCTACAATTAGCCAACTAGCAACTGAAGGAAAGAACTCTATCTACTAACCACCAGTGACTATTTTAGGTCTTTTTAAATCTTTTGCCAATTGCCAACCTACTTACAAAATTACAAGGAGCCTTTATAAAACAGAAGAGACTGTCCATTCCTATAAATGATACAAGGACAGAATCCCTGTCACAAAAGGCACTTAAAGGTAAGGAAAAGAACACTTGTGGGCTGGAGAGATGGCTCAGGGGTTAAGGCACTTGCCTCCAGTACCTAAGGCCCCAGGTTCAATTCCCCAGTACCCACATAAATCAGAATCACAAAGTGGTGGGCCTGGTGCTCGCTCACGCGCTCTCTCTCTCTCCATATATATATACATATACATATACATATGTATATATATATATATGATAGAAAATGAATAAATAAATAAAAATCTCCATTAAGAACACTTGCCTATCATACACAAAACCCGGGGAAGGTTGGAATTGAGTGTCAGGGCAAGAGATAAGGTAAAATATAAAATATAGAAATGTTATTTACTTTATTTTTATTTTTCAGACAGGGTCTCATGTAGCTTAGGTTGGCCTCAAACTCACTATGCAGTAAAAATGACTGAACACCTAAGTGGTGGTATTGTGGCTATATACACAAATGCCTACTACCACAACCAGCTAATTAAAACTAACTTAGCAATAACACTGTATATAAAAATATGTTACGTATTTCCAAGAAGGTTAGGTTAAGTTGATGTCCTTTCCTATTTATTTAAAAGATAATGGAGGGCTGGAGAGATGGCTCAGCGGTTAAGGCACTTGCCTCCAGTGCCTAAGGCCCCAGGTTCAATTCCCCAGGACCCACATACGCCAGATCCACAAGGTGGTGGCCCTGGTTCTCTCTCTCTCTTTCTCTCTCTCTGTATCTGTCTGCTTGAAAATGAATAAATAAAATGTTTTAAAAAAAATAAAATAAAATAAAATAAAAAAATAAGAGATAATGGAAGGGGAGAGAAGGTAGAGAGGTGGCTCAGTGGTTTAAGGAATTTTAGTACAAAGCCTGTGCCACCACGCCAGGCACAATAAAAATATTCTATTAAAGCTGGGCGTGGTGGCGCACGCCTTTAATCCCAGCACTCAGGAGGCAGACACATAATGGGAGGAAAAGATGACAACAAAACAGGCAGAGGTAGGGGATCACTATGAGTTCAAGGTCACCCTGACACTATCTTGTAAGTTCCAGGTCAGCCTGGGCTAGAGTAAGACCCTACCTCGAAAAATAAACAAACAAATAATAAAATTTTAATATAAAATTTGAGCCAAAAATGTCATACCCTACCAACTTGCACACACAATCTTTTTTTTATTTTTAATATTTTATTTACTTATTTTCAAGCAGAAATACAGAGAGAGAGAAAGAGAGACAGACAGAGACAGAGAGAGAGCACCAGGGGCATATGTGGATACTGGGGAATTGAACCTGTGGCCTTAGGCACTGGAGGCAAGTGCCTTAACGGCTGAGCCATCTCTCCAGCCCACATAAACAATCTTGAGATAGCAAACACCTTTAATCTCAGCACTCAGGAGGCTGAGGCAGGAAGATCACTGTGAGTTTAAGGCTAGCCTGGGGCTACAGAGTGAGCTCTAGGTTAGACTGTGCTAAAGTGAGATCATACCTCAAAACAAAGAAACAAACCGGCGTGGTGGAGCATGCCTTTAATCCCAGCACTCAGGAGGCAGAGGTAGGAGGATCACCATGAGTTCAAGGCCACCCTGATACTACATAGTGAATACCAAGTCAGCCTGGACTAGATTGAAACCCTACCTGGGGAGGGAGGGACCAAAGAAACAATAATCATCTTAATAATATAGAATACTTAATAATAGAATACTTGCTAATATAGAAAACTTCTTAGGCTAGGTGTAGTGGTTCACTTTTGTAAACCTAGTACCAGGCTGGGAGATGGCTCAGCAGTTGAGTCACCATGAGTTCAAGGACAACCTAAACTACATAGTTAGGTACAGGACAGCCTGGGCTACAGAGTGAGACTCTGTCTCAAAAAGAAACACATACACACACTTATAGGCTGGGAATATAAAGGCCCTGGGCTCATTCAAACTAGGTGTGGTAGTACTCTCCTGAAATCTTAGCAGTCCAGAGTCAGAGGCACAAGGACCAGAAGCTCAAGGTCATCCTCAGCCACAAAGCAAGGCCAAACTTGCTAACATGAGATCTGCCTCCAAAAAAAAAAAAAAAAAAAAAAAAATGGGTGATAAAGAATATAAAAATATGGCTCCAAGGTCAGCCTGGGCTAGAGTGAGACCCTACCTTGAAAAACAAAAACAAAAAAACATGGCCCTATGCTGGTAACAAAAAAATGACTAGCAATTCTTTATTGATGGAAGTTTCAAGCATCACATTCCAGGAATGTCTTCTGGGGCAGTACCCACTCAAGTTTTATAGCCTACCTTGCTTTGCCCTCCAAGCTCCAGAGTTCATCCAAATGAAGCATTCATTGAACAAAGATTTAGTGTACAGATGATATTCTAAGCACTGAGAGTTCAGAAATGAACAAAACAAAAACTTTCCCTCTCATGAAACACAACATTACTCTGTCAAATGCCTATTAGACTGACAGACCACATTCAAAATAAACATATAAGCTAAGAAATTAGTATCATGAGTAACAACTAAGAGGATATAAAAATTGGACATTCTGGGATGGGGTATAACTCAGTGGTTGAGTGCTTGCCTAGCATGTATGAAGCCTTGGATTCAATCACACCCCACAAAAAAATAAGTAAATAAATAAATACACAGAAAACAAAATGAAAAAAGTTTGGCATTCCATTGTAAAACATTTGGCACCAGGCCATCTAATTCTTCTGATATATTAGAATAATGTGGGCTGGGAAGACGGTTCAGAGGTTAAAGGCACCTACTTGCTTTGATTCCCTAGTATACACATAAAACCAGTTGTACAAAATGGAGTTAGCCCTAGAACTTCTTTCTTTCTCACTTTTATTTATTTGCTTGGTTTTTTTTTCCAAGGTAGGATGTCACTATAGCCCAGGCTGACCTAAAATCCACTCTAAGCCCAGGCTAACCTCAACCTCACAATGATTCTTCTACCTCAGCCTAGGATTGTTTTTATTTCTCTCTCTTCCTCTCAAATAAATAAATATTTTAAAAAATATTTTAGGGCTACAGAAATGGCCCAGTGGTTAAGGTACTTGTCTGCAAAGCCCAACAACCCAATTTCAATGCCCCAGTACCCACATAGAGCCAATGCAAAAAAGGTCCTGGCATGCCCATTCATATTTCAATCCCCTGCCCCCCAAAATAAATTTAAAAAATATATATATTTTTTGGGGGGGTTGTTTTTCAAGGTAGGGTCTCGCTCTAGTCCAGGCTGACCTGGAATTCACTATGTAGTCTCAGGGTGGCCTCAAACTCATTGCACTCCTCTTACCTCTGCCTCCCGAGTGCTGGGATTAAAGGCATGCGCCACCACACCAGCTAAATATATACTTTTAAACATTTTATTTATTCATTTTCAAGCAGAGAGATACAGAGAGA
>PVHP010028363.1:0-23199 GCA_004024765.1 Zapus hudsonius | reverse complement strand
AAAAGGAATGTGTTTTATTTCACTCACACACACTTTAAGTTTCTAGAATATGCCCGAACTTTACCTGACTCTTTGTGTATTTTAATCCCATTTTTATCATCACCCAAAGTCATTGCCTAAATTATTTCACATATTTATTAAGGATGGATATTTTGTCTTAATATGTTACTAGCCCTATATAATCTCTATAGAAAGGAAATTTGCTGGAGAGTATGAAATTAGAACTATTATTTAAAACATTTAAAGTTATACATAAAGAAAGTACTTCCTTTGTGTTTTCTTTTCCTGTTAGATTTGTGTTCTTTGTCAAAAAAAAAGGTTGACCTTAAAGAAAAGGATGACCTTTTAAATATTGCCCAACTTATAGCTCACTTGATGGGATGGAGGGGTGGGCCTTCAGGGGAAGAAGGAAGATGGGTTACCCTCCCACCATGTTGAGTGAAGCAAGCCATACTTACTGACTGGATGTAGGATGGTCACTGGTAGATAACCTTAATTATAAAGGTCCAAAGGATATTGGCAAATTTATAAGAGATCTGCTATCACTGTCTCTGGGGCTCTTTCTGCTGATGGCTGAACCATGTACTCAAGTTAGGCCGAAAAGGTGATCAGGGGCTGTAGCCTGAGAGGCAAAGCAGTGGTCATACTGGGAAGATTCTTTTCCCATAGAGATGTTTATCTTCGTCTCTTAGTACTGCTGTAACAGAATATCATAGATTGGATATCAAGAAAAGACATATTTTTATTTTATTTCTCTTTGTGCTACTTATCCTGCCATAGACTTAGTATAAAGAAGAGAAAATATTTTCATTTCCAGAGGATGGAAAGTCTAGTCTTTGTGCAGAAAGTGGGTGGGAGAAAGTACACATGCACCGGAGAGCCTGCTTTCATAACACAACCACTCCGGGGGCCCACTAACCCACTCCCATAATGGCATCAATGCCCTCATGAAGGCAGAGCCCCTGGGTCCTTTCAGAGACCACGCTGGCAAAATGAGTTTTGAAGGAGACAGTCAAACTCTAGTATGCTGTGTCCCTCTTCAGTGTTCACTGGGGTGCACCTCATTGTAAGGAGGGACAGTTGAAGAACTGTAAGGTGTACAGCGAGTGAGATGCCAGGCGGTGGACTAAGAAAGCTGGTTTTTTTTTTACAGCATTCTCTGCCGGAGTGTTGTGATCGATGACATGAGTCGCATGGCTGTGTTCGAGCTATTAGCAGATGGAGACATTCAGCTGAAGGCGCACGCGGCTCAGTTCCTTCTCGTATGTTTCTGTCCTGTTCATTGAACTTTAAAAGCATTGTGTTGTTACCTGTGTTTATAAAAAGCTTAGTAGCCGGGCATGGTGGTGCAGAGGTGGGAGGATCGCTGAGGGTTTGAGGCCACCCTGAGATTATGTCGTGAATTCCAGATCAGCCTAAGCTAGAGTGAGACCCTATTACCTCCCAAAATAAGGCTAGTAAAACTAACCTGTTTTGAATTGCCTGTTTAATGTTGTAGTCTGACCTATTTGAACCTTTTTAATATCACCCAATAAAGTTTAGCCATCAAATTTGAATACACCTGACATAATCCCATTTCCTTAATTTTAATTTATTGTTATTATAAAGTTCAATATCATCTGTCATTATATTTCTACCTTATTATTATTGCTAAAGTGTAGAGATGCTATTAGTTACCATTTAGTTTCTTTCCCACGTTAATATGCTATTTAATTTCTTGGTAAGCTCTGTCAAGAATTTAATTTTAATAACCAGCTAGTTTTTTTTTAAAACGGTTTTTCAAAAAGGAGTATTTTTTCCAGTTAATTGTGTACATACTTTTAAGATTTAAATGCCAGTGAAGCAGATGAAATAACATTCATGCTCACTCTAGTAATGGTAGAACTTATACATTTAGTTATGATACATAGATATGGGATTTGTCCCAGAGAGGTACAAGATTTATAAGAAACAGCTCAGGGAATTTAAGATGATCTAAGTGTGAAGCAAGCTCCTGTAACTGCTGATGTCATGTATGTCTCTCTCACAGGCCAGCTCCTGTAAATGTGGATTAAATATTTGTGGTTTGCAGGATTAAAACCTTGGAATTTAAGGAGTCACTGGAATTCAGATTTAAAAATTTGTTATTAGAAAATCATGGCTCTCTTTCCAAACGCAGCAGTCCAGGTGAACCTCGCCAGTTGCTTGGAGATTATCCTGGGACTCTAGGTCAGCCTTTTTTGTAGTAGCCCGAGGTCATCTAGAATGATTAAACCAGATGCTCCATGAGGGCAGGGCATTGTTTATCTTGGTCTTGTCGGACACACAAGTCTCAGTGAAAGTCAATTAAATGTTATTGCTGAGTAGCTTTGCCATGTGCTGGTGGTATAGTCTTGATTTCAAATGTCACAGTATATAAGATGCCTTATATACTGACATCCTAAAGACCGAGTTTCTTGTGTTTCTCAAAAACACAGTGTTCTGGAGACAGATCTTTCAAGGAAGTCCAAGTGTGCTAAGAACACATTCATTCTTTATTCAGAAGGGTGCATTCCCAGATAGAATGGCAAGCTTTGGTCTCTCACACCCTCTCTTCCCTCCAGAGTGCCTCTAGAATCAGCAACTATAAGTCACTGAAAAGAATTGTTTCTGAACTCTCATGTGATTTTGTTCTTCATTTTATTTATGAAATGATTCCCACATCAATTTAGCCCGTGATTCTATACAGCAGTAAGAAGGGTTGTTGCCCATCATGGTGCTCCTACGACTCGCTTTCCTGCCATTTTGCTGCCTTAAAATAGTAATTAGAATGTTTCTTAACTCTTAAAAAAAAAAGTCTGGCCCTACCATTGATTTTGCCCCTGACTGCAGGATTTTTTGGTATTTCCTCCACAGCATCAGCTTTGCGTCATACCCATTGAAGAATTCTCACCTGAATACATGCGGCCTCAGGTCCACTGTATTGCCAGCTATGGGCCATTTGCCAATCAAAGGTAATGTGTTTCCTTTCTTTCTCCATCGCTTGTATTCCGAGCCATCTCATCATTTATGGCCACAGGCTGACTACTGAAATGCTGAAGTATTTTAAAGCTCAGAGGTTTTTGGATTTTAGAACATTTGTGTATGCATAATGAAATATTGTGGGTTTCAGACACAAGTCTAAACATGAAATTCATTTCTGTGTCATCTATACCTTACACACGTCACCTGTAGGTAAAGTTATACAGTATGTTTGGTATTTCTGTGTTGTGATGGTGACTTGTCCTATGAGGTCACGGCACCATGTCGATGCTCACAAAGTTTCAGGTGTTGGAGTATTTGGCATTTAATTCAGGGACACTCAACACCTATTTAACTGTAGACATGATTGTCAGCCAAGGTGCTGATGTCTGGTGATGGATATTAAAAAGAGAAGAGCAGGCTAAATAATTCTCCCTACTTGTTGGTTTTCCCAGAATTCCTTAGTACCGGAGCCTGTACCCAGGAGCAGGCCCTTGAAGGCAGGTCTGCCAGATTCTCTCCTGATTGCTCACTTTGTCTGTGTCTAGGATCTTCATTTGAAAAACAACCATCTATCTCACTACTGTGGTATCAGAATTAGCTCATTAGCCCTCTTTTAGGGTTGTTTTGCTATAGATCCAAAAATAATTAAAGGACCCAGTCATGAAACTGTGTGTGTGAAACCACGCAGACAACGCCAATCTCGCATTGCTGAAAATGATGATGTGTGTTCATTTCTCTTGGTAGTGCATTTTGTCAGCATTCCCACAGAGCCTTGAGCAATGCTTTAGTACACTGATCTCATGTTCACATTTATTTCCAGTTCGGGAAAATGAAGTTGTAATGTTTTTATTTTGTCTGTTTTCCTCCAAAATTATGTTTCCTTTCTGTTTTCACTAGTTTAATGGAACAGGCAGCTAGAATACATTTGGCTGATGATTGCATGAATACCATAATGTGCAGGTCTCCACAATCCATGGATCCCAGGAGCTCTCTGATGTGCTTAAAGTCTGTCTCTTTGCAAACGGACAGCTGTGAGGTTATTTTTTGTTTTAGTGATATAAGATAATATCCTATTTATTTTTTCAGTGCCGCTTGTGTCTCCCTGGCTCATGAAACTCCTCCAACGGCCTTAGTTTTGGAGGTCCCGAATGGCAGGCCTTTCCACCTCCTGCCCCATGAGCCTTCCCCTCCTGGAGTGACCTTGAAGGCACCACAGGTAGGACTCCCCTCAAGTGTGCTGTTTCTAATCAGTGGTTCTCAAAGTGTGGCATCCACGCCACCCGACCATATTCACAAACTCAACTTCAAATCACCTGTATCACAAGCTCTGGGGTAGGGCCAACCATTTGTGTTTTTACATACTCTGCAGGTCCCTCAAAATTTGGTCATCTCTTCTGTCAGCTGTGGACAATCATAGTGCAGAAGGGTCTAGTTAATCCTGCCTGTGACCACCTGGCTCAAGGCACCCTTTCCCTCCCGATCCCTGTCCACATGAGCGCTCAGCATGGCCCGAACCTGATGCCTTGACTTTTCCCAGGCTGGGGATGTTTGGCTTTGTTCTCTTCCCAAATTAGATTGTAACTGTTCTGAATTTCCCACTGCTGCTGCAACATCATCCTTGCAGGCGGGTACTTCTCGATAAACATTTACCTATGTAACCTCTAGAGCAAGGGGATGGAATAAATAAGGTGATCTATATGGAAATCATTGTGTCCTTGGAAGCCCCAAGATGACTCATGTCAGTTTGCCTTGCGGCAGGCTTGGACACAGATAGGATGTGACAGGTAAAATTGAATAAGATTTGGGTTGGGACTCGAGTTGATGGAGATCTCATTTTGTCCTCACACTAGTATATGATTTTAGCAAGTTGCTTACCAACCTGAGCTGCAGCTCCCATTTGAAGAAAGTGGTTAATCTTCCATTCTTTCCTGGCTGTTGTAGCTTTGAGTGTTACAAGAGCGGAGTGCACCCTCCTGAGCTGAGGGAGGAGAGTGACTCTGGACATGATTGCAGTTAATGAGAGGCTAGGGGTGGGTATAGTCCAGGGGGATGCTCCTCTTCCATTGGGTGGATGTTGTGTGACTTAAACTTTTAATCTGCCAAAGGGGGGACCCATGTGTTTCCTTGTATGAGGTCCATGTATGAGGCGAAGGTAGGAATGGGGACTTGAAACCCCAAATGGAGGCAGCCTCCTTGTTAGGGGTACTCGGAGCAGCACGTCTGTGGGCAGTTCTGTTGGGGATGTACCCGGGTATACACCTGCTCGGTTATGTCTTTAGCTTTGAGAAATACCATCAAACAGTTTTCCTCCAACATGATTAGCCAAGTCACACCCTGCCCCACGGAGTGTACGGTTGTGCCACAGTTTGTCATTCTGTACGTAAAGAGACAGTTGTTTTGCTTTGATTTTTTTTGCAAATTAAACCTGTTATAAACACTCATGTGAAGGTGTCCTTAGAAATGTTTCAGTTGTCATGTCACCTGGGTAAATACCTAGCTCGTTGGTTTTTAACCTGTTTGAATCTGTTCAAACAAACCACAGTCTCTCATATCCTAACTACTCAAAGCTCTTCGGCTTGAGGAATTTTCCTCCATCCTCTTTTTTCCTTTCAGAGCCAAGTTACCCTGAAAGGACTCGTGCCACACCTTGGCAGATACGTCTTCGTCATCCATTTTTATCAAACTGAGCACCCAACATTTCCTGCACAGGTGTTTGTGAATGGAGGTCAACAGCGGTCAGGTGAGTGACCATGAGCGTGCCTCATGACGTAAGCTTGGTGTCTTCCTTGCAGTATGTGACAGGAGCCCTTCTCTCCCTTCCCAGGTTCCTTCCAGGCCATCTTTTGTCCCCATATCCTTGGCTGCCGAGACCAAGTGATCACTGAAGGCCAGGTTGAGTTTGACATCTCAGAGCCACAGGTTGCCCTGACTATGAAGGTTCCAGAAGGAAAGTCCTTAACGTTGGTGCGTTTTGCTTGCTCATCAGTTTGTTCCTTGAGCAAATATGTTGTGTGTGTTTAGTTTTTATCAATGATTTTTCCAAGGAGTTAAAAGGCATCTTTACAGAAAAATGCTTATATTTTATAGCTTGGGACTCATGACCACTGATGGGGCACAGTCTACATTCTTCCCTATGTTTCACCTTCTTAGGTCTGGTCCCTGTGTGACCCTTGGGTCCACCTTCCTCACTGTCCACCATCCTCACCATGTCCACCTTCCTCTCCATGTCCACCTTCCTCACCTGGTCCACCTACTTATTTTGGTCCTTGTACTTCATTCCATGGTCTTCCTCCTCCTCCATTCTCTAACCATACTCACCATTCAGAGACTCCCACATAGGTCATTTTACTCTCCTGCCATATGCTATCCCCCTTTCTAGAATTTTCTACCAGCTTCTGTACCTAGAGAAATCCTGTGGAAGCATTAGCCTGGCCCGAAATTAATTCACCTTTTCTGTTAACCTTTCCAGAGTACCAGAAATCTTTTCCTGGGCCCTGCTCTGTGGTCCTCCAGTGCTTCTTTGAGGCACCATTGTCCCAGGGCCCAGGACATTTTATATCTCCCATGTTTAAAATGCTGACTGCTTGCTACGTGGTGCTCAGCAAATATCTATTGAAAACAGGATATCAATCAACTCTCTGTAAGCAGTTGACAAAGACCTTTGACTCTTCCTAAAGCATTTGGTAAAAACAGCTTGATGTATGCAGGTACAGAGAGAACTGTTACCTTTCTTTCTGGTCTTACTGGGGTTCGAACCAGGGACTTGCACATGCTAGGCAAACCACCTACCCCTAAGCTATATGTCCCTCCTGCTAAGTGTTAGTTTTAGAGGGGAAGTTTAAGGTAAAATTCTGGGGCAAGCCATTATATCAGGTTTCATATTGGTCTTCTCACTTCAGTGTACTTTTCTTTAAAAACAGAAAACAACAAAACACTATATAAAACAATGATTTCTGGAGACCCCAGAAGGGTTCTAGGCATGAATCCCTGAGGCCGCAGACATCCTAACAAGCTCTGCTCACCTCCACGGTGCTCTGACCCAGCCAGCACTCAAGGCTGCTGCTCCGCAGAACAGTTGCTCCAACGAGTCTGCCCTACACTCACTCGACAGGCATGGCGCCCCTGACCCTGCCTTATGTCTGCTCTGGGCATTCTTCTTTCTTAAGTCCCATCTTAGTTGAACTTCAGCTAAACAGTGAAGGACATGTGGGCATTTTTTTCTTCTTCCTCCACTGATCTCAGTGAAGAAGAAGTGTATCGGAATAGCCACAGGTGTGCACATTCTGAATCCAAACAGCATTGATGGTTTTCTCTTAGGTCCGAGTTCTAGTGGTGCCCGTAGAGAATTATGACTACCAAATCCTTCACAAGAAGTCAGTCTACAAGTCCTTGGAGTTCATCACCACTTGTGGAGGAGACAGCTTTTATATCAAGTGAGTTTCACTTTATAGAAAGGCTCTGGCACAGTGAGGGGATGCTCATATTCCCAACCAGGGGGAGGGAGGCTGAGAGCCTGGCCTGGTGTCTCCCTCCTCCTCTCATCACCCAAGATAGTGGCAGGGAGTCAGGTCCAAGGAGAACAATGCTTTTTCTCCACGCCTCCCAATCTACCAGACACCTTGCTGTGCACCACCTGAGCAAGGTGACCACCCTTTATCTTAAACTCAGCAGAGACCCACCTTCAAGCAGGGACCAGGGCCCACTGAAGAGACCTTCAAGCAGGGATCAGGGGCCATGAGGTGGGCCTCTTGTTCTTCACTTGATCCTGTTTAGATGCTAACAGGATGCTCTCCACTGAGAGGGACAATAGCCTGGGTCTCCATGTGCCTCTGCAGCAGGCGGTGTCCAGAGATATGCCCTCCTTGCCCTGTCTTGATTCATCTCTGGGTGGTAAGAGCCAGGGTAGCCCAAAATGAGTTGAGCCCAACCAGTGAACCTGGAACCTCACTAATTTTGCTAGACGAGCCAGCCATCAAGACACAGGGATCCGTCTATGTCCACCTCCCCCGTGCTACCACACTCAGCATTTTATGTGAGGATCTGAACTCAGGACCTCATGCTTGCATAGCAAGCTCTTTAATGCACCGAGTCACTTCCCCAGTATACATTTAGATATAACTGCTGTGTTGAGCGAACACCCACATACCATGTTTGTCCTTCGGTTGTATTTTTACTCTTTGATTCCACACACCCAAAATGGTCATGCCTGTCATGCCTCTCTTCAAACTGGTTGTAGAGGAAAGGGTGCTGTCACCTCCTGCATCCACAGTAGCGTCTTTTCCCACTTCTTCCCAGGTTACACGGTCCAGAGCGCTTCCAAAAGACACTGCCAAGGGGGAGCAACTGGGCAGGGAAGTTGGGAACATTTGGGGGCATATGTCCCAGGATATCACTATGAATTTAGCTTTTTTTTTGTTTCTACAGTCCCCAAACAGCCTCTGGATTCTGTAAGAATTCTGCAAGGTCCCTGGTGGCCTTTTACCATAATGGTGCCCTGCCTTGTGAGTGTCATCCTGTTGGGGCCACCAGCCATCACTGCAGTCCTGAGGGTGGGCAGTGTCCATGCCAGCCCAATGTCATCGGGAAGCAGTGCACCCGCTGTGCTACGGGTCACTATGGATTCCCACACTGCAAGTGTACGTGAGCATCGAGGGACCACTGAGACCTTTTCTGTTCCCTAGGGGATGGGACTCATCCATAAGAAGGGTCACTGGTGCTGTCACTCACCTGGGGACTGAGGAACAACAGATCTCAGTGTCTGAGGAGATGGCTCAGTGGTTAAATGTGCTTGCTTGCAAAGCCTGCCTCCCAGATTCAACTTCCAAGCCCCTTATGTAAGCTGGATATAAAAAGTGGCAGAAGATCAGGCATTTGTTTGCAGGGGCAAGAGACCCTTGCACCCTCTGCCACACACATCCAAATAAATAAACAAAAAAATAAACAAGACAGGCATGTTGGTGCATGCCTTTAATCCCAGCACTCGGAGACAGAGGTAGGTGGACTGCTCTGAGTTCAAGGCCACCCTGAAACTACATAGTGAATTCCAGGTCAGCTTGGGCTAGAGCGAGACCCTACCTGGTACAAACAAGCAAACAAACAAACAAACAAAAAAACCCCACACATATCCTCATTCAGGAGACATGGGCAGGAGCTTGAGACACTGCATTTCCAATAACCGCCCAGGTGATCTCACCCTACGGGCCCATAGACCATCCTCTGAACAGCAAGTCTCTAGAAAATAAATATATTGTGACCCACATGCTGTGTGGTCCATGTACTTGGCAATGATGTTCGTGTAGACTTAAATGTCTGAATGAATCTTGCACCACTCAGTCCCGTTTCTACCACCAAGACTCAGTTTTAGTAGTAGTTAGGGTTCATGTGGATATTCTACTCATTGGATGAGAAACTTTGACCGAAGAACCATTCTGTGGCCTGTGGCATAGAGTCAGCCCATGCCATCTATGCCAGTGAGGAATGCGGGTGTGCAGACAGAGCCCCTCCAGGGACAGGCCGAATGAACAAGCATAATGTCACTATGAGTCACGTCCTGAGTGTGGGCTCTGGTGTTCTGGGGTGCTAGAAAGAGAGCTGGTTCAGGGAGCCTGGAGAAGCCCTACTGGCTTCCATCTGCACAGTCACAGTCTATAGGAAGTCTCCCAATGGAAGGCCCTGAGAGCAGCGGGTACCTTGAAGTATTTAACCTAGAGCCAGCTAATGCAGCCATCCCTCGTTCAGTGGCCACCTGCACACCTATCAGGAACATTCGATGTGGCTGATCTTGACCTCAAGAGATGAGGCTTTCAGATCACTGTGGTCAGTAATGTCCGTGGAGAAGGAAAAGTGAAACATTTCCCCTAGAACCTTATGGAAGTTTCTGGGAATCCCCGTAGTTGATACAGTCCACCCAGAGATCAGTGAGTGTCCAACTGTGACACAGTATTCTTTATCCCCTGGCAGCGTGCAATTGTGGTGGGCGCCTGTGTGACGAGGTGACAGGGCAGTGCCTCTGCCCTCCCCGCACTGTTCGGCCCCTGTGTGAGACCTGTGAGATGAACTCCTTCAGCTTCCACCCTGTGGCTGGCTGCAAGGACTGCAACTGTTCCAAGACGGGCACCGTCCAGGCCACCATCCCCGAGTGTGACAGGGACAGTGGGCAGTGCAGGTGAGCAATGGGGGGCTAGCATGCCACATCCTGCCACGCACCACAAGGTAAGACGCTGTCTGGACACACGCGGTCATTATCAGTTTCCACTTCCCACTATGTGTCGTGTTAACCTTGGGGTACAGCTGCCCAGCCAGAACGGGTTGTGGCGGATGGATTGGATGGATCATTCTGGTTCAGGGTCACCAGGCAGAGCCTTGGGTCACCAGGCTTCTTAAGCCTAAAGCAGCCGTGTACACTGGCTCCAGCATTCTGTCCCAACAGGATTGTGCTCTGTGTGTGCCACCAACCAGATCAAAGGGAAGCACTGTGCATGTGTCAGGAGTTACCAGTATCTTAAAATATTATTTATTTGTACATGTGCACTCACTTGGACCAGGGCCTTTTGCCCACTACAGATGAATGGCAGGCACTTGTTTCTATCCTGTTTATGGGAGTGGCTTGAAAATTGTACCTTTAGCCACTGAGCATCTGCCCAGCCCCCATCATGTCTTGTGGGGGATGAGTATGCAGCTTCCATCAGCATTTGGCTTTGGGCTCTCCATCAGTATTAAACTTGGAGTTGCACTGTCTTTCCAGAATTAGCAGGTACACCAAACAAAGCCTGCACTCTTTGGACCTGCTGCCCTAACTCAGACATAGCAGCGTTTGGTTGGCAGTGGGAAGGAGGGCAGAATAGGTTGTCCTTAGAGACCACCCCATAAGCAATCCAGAGATGGTGGCAAACTTCTGTTTGAGCAGAGCTAGCAGGCCAGACTCTGGCCTGGAAGGGGATGAGCCTGGTCTCAGCCGGGCTGGACAGTGGCTTTGGCAATGAAGAACAGGATCCACTCTTTGGGTTCTGGGAAGGTGGCTCAGTGATTGGGAGCATCTGAGTTTGATCCTCGGCACCCACCTAGAAAGCCAGGCATGACCATGAAAACCTGTAACTGAACTGCTGATGGGTGAGAAAACAGGAGGGTCACTGGGTCTCTCTGATGAGTCAGTCCAACTGAAAAATGGCATGAAGTCCAGGTTTAGTGAAAGACCATCTCAGGGAAGTAGGGTGGAAGAGCAATAGAGGAAGATTCCTCTGCATCTGCACACACACACACACACACACACACACACACACACACACACACACACAATCAGTTGGGGGTTTTACGACAGGAAAATGAGAATGCCCAGGCTGCCTGGCTTGTGCAGAGGAAAGGCCAGGATTCACCATTCATCTCACTTCATCTGTCTCGCTGTAGCCCCACCAGCCCCAGGTATGTGATTGGGATGTGAGAACCAGGAGGGGCTGCACTTCTGGTAGCCAGCCTCAGGGCCTCCAGCTTAAGGGCAGCTGTATGAGCTTCTTGTAACAAATAACACAAACCAGGGGGCTTAAAACAAGAGCAGTTGTGCAAGGCCAGAAACCTGAAAGCAAGGTGTATTCAGGTTGGGTTTCTTCTGGAAGCTCAGAGGCAGAACCTGCCCTGTGCCTGCTTGTTAGCTTCTTGTGTTGCCAGCATCCCTAGAACCCCTCAGCCTGTGGCTGCATTGTTCCAATCTGCACTCAGCCATTTTCCTGCATGGCTGTCTTCATGTGGTATGTGTCTCTATAATCCTCTCTATGTCTGTCTCTTTCCACGTTGTTATAAGAACACCAGGCACACTGACTTAGAACCCACCTCACTCCATATAACTTCATCCTAATTATGCAAAGCCAAATAAGATGCCACCATTGGGTACTGGGACATACCCTTGGGGAACACATACAGCTCTCTGTTGCAGCACTATCCACTTTCCTAAGGAAGGACCCTTTACTAGGCCTGGACCGTTGCATGGTGCCTGCCAACTTCCTTAGGCTGTCTGAGACATTGTAAGGAAGCTAGAGAAAAACTTGAGTCATGGACTATTCCAAGTCCTTAAAACCTCGATGGTGAGTCTTGCGTGAGTCAACTAGTCACTTCACTATCAGGGATGGGCCCTGTCTTAATCACAGGAAGCAAAGGAACCAAGAAGTGGCCGGAGAATTCACACTCTAAAGCAGGGCAGTTGCTCAGCAGAAACTCACTGTTGCTCAACAATGTTGCTATGGCTGGAGGGGGGAACAGTGCTGTGAAGCATTTAGAACCAGTCAACACACCAGGATATGATAGATGGATTTACGATTGTATTTTGGGAGAAAAAAAATCCCCCAAAAATTTTGACCAGCAATTTGACTTAGAAGTTTCTTAACTCAAGACCATGACATATAATTCTGCCCAGGACCTTACTGACCTGTGTCACACTTAAAGCCAGATGTGAAATTGTTCCCTTTGACATTGTCAAAGAGACTTCAGTAACCTAATGAGAATACTTATCTATGTGTGATCTAAGTGAGCTCCTTTTAATGATTCAGTAGCAGATAACATTTAAAAAACAATTTGCAGTTGTTACATTATAGTAAATTGTACAAATTCTAGTCTTTGTGTTGAAAAAACCTTTTGATTGCATAAAAGGATATATATATATACATATATATATATTTTGTTTGTTTGTTTTTTTTGAGGTAGGGTCCCAATCTAGCCCAGGAATTCCCTAGGTAGTTGGTGGCCTTGATCTCATGGTAATCCTCCTATGTCTGCCTCCCAAGTGCTGGGATTAAAGGCATTAATCACCACACCTGGCAAAGGATAATTTCTTTAATAAAATTTTCTAGGGACTGAGGAGATCGCTCAGTTGGTACGGTGCTTACCATGCAAACTTGAGAACCTGAGTTCAGATCCCCTGCACCACATCAAGCAGGGTATGTTGGCATGTGAATATAATTCCAGTGCAGGGGAGGAAAGACAGGAGAATCCTTGGGACTTCCTGGCCAGATAGTCTAGCCGAATCAGTGTGTTCTGGATTCAGTGAGAGACCTTCTATCATATAAATAAGGTTGAAATACACAAGGGGGGAAGAAAAAAAAAGAGAAAGGAAAACTGGCTCCCTCTGGTGCAGTTCATAACCCCCTAACCTATGGACAGATCCATTATGTGCACCGAGGAAGGACCTCAGTGGGTAGGGGACAGAACAGAGGGAAATGGGGACACCTTCACAAGATGTGCTCATACAATGAATAGACTTATTCATAATGAAGATATTAAAAAGTAAATAAATAAATAAACAAACAAGGTTGAGAGCAATTGAGGCAGACACCTAATGTTCTGGCTTCTCCATGCACACACACTCGTGCACACACACCCTCATGCACACACGTATACACACATACAAACATGCATATATGCACATGCACATGCAAAAATATTTCTTAGTAGACCCACTGTATAATGATTAGATCAGAGTAATTAGCATGGATATCATCTTAACTATTTAACATTTTAATTGTAAATGCTTTCAAAATCTAATTAGTTTTAGATAGACAATATATCATGGTTAACTGTATTACCCTACTGTGTAACGCCAAAATTTATTCTTCCTATCTAACTGTTGACTAACCTTCCCTTCTCCCTTCCTTCCTTTTAACCTCTCCAGCCTCTAGTAATTAAATTTGATGCCGAATGTCTGTGAAGTCAGCTTTTTTTAGATTTCATGTATGAATAAGATGGAGTAGCATTGCCTTCTGTGCATGGCTTAATTCACTTAGCACTGTGCCCTCAGGTCCATCATGGGCACGTGACACAATCTCCTTTCCATAGCTGAACAGCATCCTCCCGTGCCCCACATTCTCCATAAGCGTTCACCTGCCAGTGGACACTTACTTACCTTACACCATTTTTTGGCAACTGTGAGCAGGGCTGCAGTGCACGTGGGTGTGCAGCTACTTCTTCAACATACAATTTCATTTCCTTTGGACAAAAACCCAATAGTAAGACTGCAGGCTCAATATTGTAGCTCTATTTTCATTTTTGAAATTTTATTTATTTGCATGTGCTTGATGTGTGTGTGTGTTTCTTGCTACTGCAAACAACATGTACTTTTGTGTCTGGCTTTATGTGAGTGCTGGGGAATTGAACCTGAGCCAACAGGCTTTGCAGGCAACTGCCTTTAACCACTGAGCCATCTCCAGTCCCTGTTTTCAAGCTTTTAAAAAAATATTTATTCATTTTCAAGCAGAGAGATACAGAGAGAGAGAGAGAGAGAGAGAGAGAGAGAGAGAGAGAGAGAGAGAGAGAGAGAGAACCAGAGCCACCACCTTGTGGGTCTGGCTTATGTGGGTCCTGGGGAATTGAACCAGGGGCCTTAGGCACTGGAGGCAAGTGCCTTAACCACTGAGCAATCTCTCCAGCCCTGTTTTCAAGTTTTTTAAGAACTTTAATACTGTATTCATAGTTGATGTACTAGTTATGTGTGTCTATGGGTTTTGTTTTATTACTCAAACTCTAAAGCTCTGTTTTTTTAAAAAATAGTTTTATTTATTTATTTGCAAGCAGAGAGAAAAAGAGACACACAGAGAGAGTTGATGTACAAGGCCTCTTGCCAACTGCAAACAAATTTCAGATTCAGGTGCCACGTTGTGCACCTGGCTTTACACGGGTACCAGGGAATCAAACCTGGGCCCTTAGGCTTTGCGGGCAAGCTCCTTAACCGCTGAGCAATCTCTCACATCCAAGGATTTTTTTTTGGTTGTTGTTAAGACTACAAACTCAAAGAAAGCTTTCTACAAGTCCATGGAGATATTCCCATTCTTTTTTTTTTAATCAAGGATGTCTAATGCTTCCCATGACATCTGTCACACTAATACTTAACTTTCCACATCTTCAGGTCTTCACTGAAAATGTCTGAAGTCAAGACTAACTTATTCTACCTTGTTCTCTCCCCTCCATGTCCCTTGACATAGAGATGTGTAGTTAAATAACACCAATATGCTTACTTGTGTATATGTGTGTGTGAATGCATGTATGTATGTTCACATGTGTATATGGATGTGTGTGCACATGCATCTGCATGCATCTGGAGACCAGAGGTTGATAACGGGTATCGTATCTTTTTTGATTGCTCTCCACCTTATTTACTGAGGCAGGGACTCTCACTGCGAACCCAGAATTCACCTGTTTGGCTAGTCTGCCTAGACTGCTTGCCTGGGATCTGGTCTCTGCTTCCTGGGCACTGGGATTACAGGAGGGTCACCCACCCACCTGGCATTTGTGGGGACACTGGGGATCTGAATTTAGGTCCTCAAACTTTGGGTGGCAAGTGCTTTTATCTACCGAGCCATCTCCCAGCCCCCATCAGTATTTCTTGAATGAGGTAGACTGGGTTGTGGATTCAAACTGGAGTTTGATATGTGTATAATGTAAAGGAACCTGCAATGTTTAATAACAAAAAGATGGAGTTCTCCCCAGCACACCTGGGCCTGGTTTCCTACAAGATGCTGCAAGCACCCACACATGTGCGGATGTTACGTAATGTCTGCTTGGCCACAAGCCCATTGCCTTGGCGATGACCCTGTCAGCCACATCCCAGAGTGTCCACGCTGTGTCTCCAGGTGGCAGCAGCAGTGAATAGAGCCTTCTTGCCTTTGCCATGTGGGCAGCCCCTTGGGTAGCAAAGTCTCTTGAGAGAAATGTGCAAGGTCGGGCTGACTCTGGATTATTTGAAGAGATGTTCAGCCAGACTTTGAAGAGAAAGTTTCCTTTCTCTTCCCTGTTGTCATGGCACTACCCAAAACTTGGTTTCACAGAGATTTCACAGGCTCAGTGATCTAAACACTGCATGGCTCTGGAATATCGTTACTACGCTTCAGGTTTTTGGTTCACCCTGACCTGTCTGTCTGGCCTGCTGGACTGTGTAGGGACCAATTCCAAGGCCACTGACACTATGTGAGTGTGTGTGTGTTTCTCCTCCACTCTTTTAAAAAGTTTTTATTTTTATTTTATTTTAAAGCAGAGAGACAGAGAGGAATGAGGCAGAGTATGAAAGAATGGGTGCACCAGGGCCTTTAGCTGCTGCAAACAAACTCCAGATGCATGCACCACTTTGTGCATCTGGCTTTATGTGGGTACTGGGGAATCAAACCCAAGTGGTTTGTCTCTGCAGGCAAGTCCCTTAACCACTAAGCCATCTCTCCAGCCCTTCTCCTCCACTCTCATGCTTTCACCTGGCACATACATGCTGAGTGAAGCTCAGAAATGAGTCCTGGGTGACTGATGTGGCCACACCCTGTCAGCCTACCCTCTTTTCCACATCAGCTCACTGGCATTCTGGTCACTAGGCAGACAGGTAAGTCTTTGATTTCCTTTCACCTTACCTGTACAAGCATTTCCTACAGCTGTCCTGACTAAGACATGTTACTGTACCTTTCTTTTCAGCAAAGTGACCCTAGAGCAGCCTGGCTACCATCAGCATGACCTCTCCTCTAGGTCCTGGCATAGGGCCTTGATGTGCATATGACATGAATGGACCTACAGTATCTAGTATCAAAAAGACGTGTTTAACCAGCACACCTGGGTCTGGTTGTCTAAGATGCTTCAAGCACCCATGCATACTCTTACATAATATTGGTCACGGGCCCCTTGCTTACTCAGGGTCATTCAGTCGCACCTGGTATAACAGCAAAGGTGTTGGTATACAGATTGTTTATCACCAGCATTCAGTTAAGGCTTTGCTGGGCCCAGAAGCCCTGCATGTTTACTAAAAGAGACATACTGGACATGGGACCAGGTGACCAGTTGTCACTTCCTGACAATGCTGCGTCCCCTTAATACTCCAGGAGATGAAGGGTCTAACCAACCCAAATCAGGTCATGTCTAAAGGCCTTGTATTCTAGGATCCCTGTCTCTGTTCTTTATTTGGGTGTTGAGGTTTGAATTTGAAATGTCACCCAGGACCTCATGCTTGAATACTTGTTCCCCAGAGAATGGCGTTAATTTTGTCAGTCTGTGAAACCCTAAGCGGATTGGGCACTGATGGCAGAAGTAATCACAAAGGTGTGGCCTGAAGGTTATACTTGGCCTATATTTCCTGCCATGATCTCTACTTTCTCCCTGCTAAGATGTGAACAGCCCCCACCGCACACTCCTGCCGTCATGGATTGACCTCTTCCACCATGCATTCTCCACCTGATGGACTGAAGTTCTCTGAAACCATGAGTCAGAAATGCATCTTACTCTCCCTTAAGTTGTTTTCAGTATTTTAGTCACAGTGATACACAAGTAACACATATTCTTCCTATCTCTGGGCTACTTAGTGCACCCTTGGGCAGAGTTATTCTGTTTCACACTTGAAGGCTTTCAGGAATAGTCAGTATCTGGGAGCAGTTTCTGCATTTTTTATTTTTGCTTGACTGCATTTAGTTTCAGGCTCACAAGAAGAGAGTGTTATTAAATGAGGGTCAAGAAAGCTTCTGGTAGTGAATGCAGATTGTGTGTGCACACATACGCATATGTGTGTACACACAAACTTCTCTGAGAGGATTGCTCATAGCTTATCCAGCTTCCCAGAAGTGTCACTAGTCACTTCTCAGAAAGTTGCAATAAAGTGATCACTTCAAGCTGAACATTTATACTTTTCACCTGCATGGCTCCAGGTATACCTCACACTTTATGCTCTAGGTGTCATTTAAGGATTTCTTACTTATGAAACAACCAGTCTCAGGTAGTGAGGAGGGTGAGATGGATGGGGTTGAAGAACAGACGTGACATTTGACTTGTCATAAAGTCTTGCAGGTAACATTGTCTTTTCAGGTGTGCTGGATGCCCATCTGACCACTTAGCCAACATCACAAGAATAATCACAGATACCCTTATGTGTATGTAAGAAATCTTCTAGTTTATTATTTAATTAATCCTATGAAGTCGGTATTACTATCTTCACTTTACAGATGAGGAAAACTGGTTGTCAAAAGATTAATTTGCAGTGGGGTGTGGCGGCACAGGCCTTTAAACTCAGCACTAGGGAGGCAGAGTTTGGAGGATCACTGTGAGTTTGAGGCCAGCCTGAGACACTACAGAGTGAGTTCCAAGTCAGCCTGGGTTAGAGAGTGACTACCTTGAGAAACCAAAAAAAAAAAAAAAAAAAAAGATTAGTTTGCTCAAAGTTCCACATTGAGTGAGCAGGAGAGGTGGGATTCAGATGTAGATTGCCTGGTTCCAAGTTTTCATTCTTTTTTTCACATGTGTGCATATGTGTACGTGTGTGCCTGTGTGTACATGTGTGTTTGCCTGTGTGTGGAGGCCAGAGGACAACCTCAGGTGTCGTCCTTGGCAATACTTTCCAAAGGGGTCTTTCACTGTCCTGTAGCTCAGCAATTATGATAGACTGGCCAGTGAACCCAGGGATCCCCTTGTTTCTCCCTCCCCCCCTGTGCTGGGATTACAGCTGTGTACCACTAGGCTTAAGCATTTAATGTGGGTACTGGGAATCAAACTCAGGTCCTCATGCTTTTGAGGTGAGAACTTTACCCATTTAGCTGTCCTCCATGTTTGCATTCTTAAGAATAAAGATCCTTTATGGGTTACAAGCAGGTGTTTGACAAAGACAGCTGACCTTACTTAGGTATAGAACACAGGGTCTGGCACAGAGGCCCACGTCCTTTCCATGTTCTCTGATTGGTGGACCCCTCAGGGTTCTGCTCAAGACCCCGGATCTTGGCCTTCTATCAGCCTTTTCTTGTCCACTCAGTGCTTCTGTTACATCTGCTGCTGGTGGGTGAGCCAGAGCTGAGCATGGCGCTCCTACACCACTTCTCACCAGCTTCCTCATGCTCTTTGTCTCTTTATCCTTGGCCTCCCAGGGGCTCCAGGATCCACACCATCACTGAACTGGAAACCTGAGTGTCTCCCTTGCCTTCTTCTCTTCCTCCTCCCCAGAGACTTCACTTCACAATACTTCTGGTAGACACTTTTCCTTCCCACCCCAAGCCTTCTGCTTCCATCCAGCCCCTTATCTTGCTCCTAACCTGATAGCCTTCTGCTGGGATCCACTCCTCAACTCCACTCTGCACACAGTGTGGCCACATCCTTTCTCCTGAGCACCTCTTCATCCATGATGCCTGGTTTCTGAGAAGTGGCTGTAAGCCAGTCATGTTGCTGGAATTTTGCAAGGACTGCTGATCACAGCATTTGTTCAAGGGCTTGCAAAGACAATGCATTTCATATTCCAGAGCTGGATTAGAACCCAACAGTCTGCCTTCGCTGCACAGGTCTCAACCATGTGCTTTGCTTTATGGGATAGGGGCCAAGCCCTTCCCTGGCATGAGCAAGCCGTCTCCCACCTCTGCAGACTCAAGGCTCAGCATTCCCTGCTGGGCTTCAGCCCCAGCACCTCCAAACTTGTGCTACTGCGCCTTCGGTCTGAAAGATCAGCCCTACATTCTGCTCTCACCGCCCCCAGGGACCTGATCACTCTCGTGGGCTGGGTGGGCTCTGCTTCTCTGAACTCTGGCTAGACCCTATGTATGTATGATTTCCATTTCCACACATGGGCTTTCTATGGGAGCCCTCTAGGCTTGGGCTGTCTGTCCTTGCATCCCAATACAAAGCCTGACATGGAGGACATAAGCCATCCGTGGTGGTCTTCATTACCTGCTCTATAGGTGTTTTTTCCCTTCCCCTCTCTACCTTGGGCAGCTGTTGTGTTTATGTACCTGGCTTCATGCAGCAGCCACCATGGAATTGTGCATAGAAATGTGACAGGAGCTTTGCTTGCTTTGCTTTGTATACAGATGCAAGCCTAGAATCACAGGGCGGAGGTGTGACAAGTGTGCATCTGGGTTCCACCGATTCCCCGAGTGTGTTCCCTGCGATTGTAACAGACATGGGACTGAACCGGAAGTGTGTGACCCAGGGACTGGAGCTTGCCTCTGCAAGGTAAGGCACATTGTGTGATGCCAGGGACGCTGCTCCCAGTCAGGGAGTTCAAGTTGAGTTAACATTTGAAAAAACGGGAAATGAGACTAACACACAACCCATTTTTATAATGTAGTATTTGTCTCACTTCATAAAAATAATCAGAAGGGCTCTCTCATGGTTTGGAAAGGCTATAGACACTCATCCCCTCTTAAGAATCTGTTGATAAGGATCAATCCTTTCCAGAAAAATGAACATGAACTTTACTTACAATATCAATTCCCATAGCATTCCTAAAAGCCCATTTATAGGCCAAGGGCCCAGGTTACCTTCCCAGATCCAAAGTGTCTGAGGAGGTTATAGGCTGGCTCTAAAGCCTGACATGTTTCCAGTGATGGGCAAATTGGTCTCCCCACCCCATGCTGTGAGTCCTTGTAGGGCTGTCTCTCTACCTTCAAGATGCCAAAGGACATCTTAAAAACTTCAGGGACTTCTCTCTTCTATGTGTGTGTTAGAGATGTTTAAATGAAGTACCATAAAATCTTAACACTTATGCATGTTTTGCTAACATCCCCGTCCTGACATCTTGTGTGATATCAAGCTTGTGCAATCAGGGAATCTTTGGAGAGAATAATGTCTTTTGTTTCAACAGGAAAACGTGGAAGGCCCAGACTGTAGCATGTGTCGAAAGGGGTCATTCCATCTGGACTCAGCCAATGCCAAGGGTTGTACAAGATGTTTCTGCTCTGGAGTGGCTAGTCATTGTCACAGCACACATAAGCGAAGGGCTAAGGTATGCAAAGAATGAGGCTTTTGCTTAGGAAACAGACTGAATTGGCAGGAAGTGTGGACCGTCTTGCATGTTATTGGAGAAAATGGTCAGTGTTGCCTGCACTGCTCCTTGGCCTGCAGCTTTCTCTCCACAGAGGTCCTCATGATTTTTGCCTTAAGTTATTCAGGTCTCCCATCAATATCAGACACTCAAGGCCCTTCCCTTGCCACTCCTTATAAAACAGCTCATTCTGGGCACTCTAATTTCCTGTCCTTGTTTCTTCATAGTGTTTAGCAGTCTCTGACATAACGTAGCTTTAATTTTAAAAACTATCTTCCTTGGGGCTAGAGAGATGGCTCAGTGTGCTTCAAGATGCTTGCTTGCAAAACCTGACAGCCTGGATTCGATTCCCTACACCCACGTAAAGTGAGATGCACAAGGTAGCACATGTGTCTGGAATTTTCTTTTATAGTTGCAAGACGCCCTGGTTCGCCCATACTCATTCTCTTTCTGTATGCACCATCTCTCTCTCTCTCTCTCTCTCTCTCTCTCTCTCTCTCTCTCTCTCTCTCTCTCTCTCTCTCTCTCAAATAAATAAGTAAATAGTTTTTCTTTACTACCAGAATATGAACTTCTACATCTTTCCCAGAATCAAGGAAAGGATCTGGAATATATCCAGCAAATACTTATGAAGTGGATTTTTTTTTCTTTTTTTAAAAAATACTTTATTATTTGTGTGTATATTGGGTGCATGTTTCATGGTGCACATGTAGATATCTAAGAATAACTTTGAGGTATTTGGGCTCCACTTAAAAAAATCTTTATTATCTATAATTAGATACATTGTATGAGCAAATCTTATGATGTTACCCCCATTTCCCTCCACTGGGGATCCTCCTTGGTGGGCATACTGGATCAGTCCATGGCTTAGGGGGTTATGAATTCCTTTAGAGGTAGCCAGTTTTCCCCCCTTTGTGTGTTGTTGCTGAGGGGTGGCAATGTCTTTAGATATTCTCCCCCACCATGGCTCTTATATTCTTTCCTCCCCCTCTTCCACTCAGTTCTCTGAGTCATGGTGGGTGAGTTTTAAGTCTGCTTTATTATTGAGATCTTAAAGTGTCTTGTGTTGGGTATTGTTGGTGTCTGTTTCCATTGACCTTTCCTGGGTTATCTGACTAGCTGTGGTGATTGGTCTCCTGTTTATCTTGCCACTTTCTCATAGGTTTCATTTGGGGCCTAGATGATAGGCCAGTGTTGGTTCGTCTCTTGCCAGGATGTCAGCCATCATCCCATGGCTTGTTGATAGAATTGGGTTGTCCATGGCTCTCTTGCTGCCTTCTGAAAAATACAATCTCCTTAAGACAGTCAGATCAGTATAGGTTAAATGAAACAAACATTGCTAATCTGTCAAGATTCGAATGGGTCTAGCCTCTCTGTAGATCTCTGGTAGTGGGAATTTCCCCTTGGAGCCGGGTTCTTGGTCCCCATAAGATTTTGACATGGATCCGGATCCTAGTTCCAGTTAAAGGTTCTTTGTTAATGAGCAGATCTCTTAGCCAATCTGAAAGCCATTGATTATCTTCCTAGGTTTGGCACCACTATTGCACAGGAGAGCATTTCTTGACTTGCTTGTCTTTCCATTTAACAGTGTGGTCAGCATTCTCATTGCATCAGTCTGAATTTTATATCAGTGTTCTCTTTCTCCAAATATCATTGACCAATTTCCCCTGGCAGCTCGTGTAGCACCTTCCAGCATTGCACATGCTACTACCTGGGAGCTTGTTACCATTCTGGATCTTGCAGGGTCTCTTGGTATTGTGTGATGACTTTCCGTGGTTTCTTCAGCAATATGATCTTACCTTTGGCTTGGGGTGGTTATTCAAGAGCTTTGACAGAAGCCTGTCTTGTTTGGGGGACCTTATGGTTCTCTTTGATCAACAGCTCAGTGTGGAAAGTAACCAATGACTGGGACATGGAGTTACAGGCCTGATCAGTTTTTCATGGGGTTAGGCTTCCTCCCATTCTTTTCTTGGCCCCTCTTACCTGGCAATGCCCACTGCTTCCTCAGGAGCTTATTGTATGAAAGTAAGGAATTTATGGTATTGTTTCATTACCGGTTTAGCTTATTGTATAAGTACCCCCACGCTCTCATTCCTTCCCCCTCAATTCTTTCCATTCCCTTTTACAGTCTCTCAATTCACCTGTCATATTTGCTTAGAGTTTAAGCTTAACCTGTTTATGAGGGAGAGTATGTGGCATTTGTCTCTCTGTTCTTGTGTGAGTTTGCTAAGAATGATCTGTTCCAAGTCCATCCACTTTTCTTAAATTTCATTATGTCATTTTTCCTTTCAGCTGCATAGAATTCCATTGTGTAAATGTACCACAACTCTGATATCTATTCGTCCAGTGATGGGCATTTGGGTTGATTCCAATTCTTTGCTATTATGAATTGAGTTGCTATCAACATGGTTGAGCAAATGTCTTTGTGCTTCCGCAAAGAATCTTGTGGGTAGATGCCCAGTAGAGGGACAGCTGGG
>PVHP010028362.1:0-23214 GCA_004024765.1 Zapus hudsonius | reverse complement strand
ATCCCGAATTCCCCAATTCCCCCCCTCCCCATCCCTGATCAGTTGTATATCCTCCTCTGTGGGCTGTCTGTATTAGTCCTTGTGGCAAGGTATCCTGTATATCTTAGTACTCATCCCGGTCTTCCTGGCCCAAGTGTGTTGTTACTGATGGGTGTCATGCCTCCGGACAGTCTCCCCCACCACGGCTCTCACAATCTTTTCTTTTTAAGTAGGTACACCCTACCTTATGTATGTTTAGTTTCTCCATTTAAAAATTCAAGGAACCTTAATTCAAAAATAATTTAAAAAATGAAAATAAACATGACTTTGTGTTAAATGTGTAGGTAGATTTTTTGACATTATTTCTGAAGGGATGAATGTAGTATATATTTTCATAATATTTACATTATGTTAGGTGTTATAACTATTTTAGAGAGGGCTTAACATGAGAGTATGTATAGGTTATTTACAAATATTGCAGCCTTTTGTATCAGCTATTTGAGCATCATAGCCTATATATATTTTGGGGAATCTGAAACCAATCTACCATGGCCTTTCAGGGATAGATATCTGTACATCTTATTTTTGTGCCCTAGAGGTCAACTACGATACATAAACAAGTTACTCTAGAACTCCATTGACAGAATTTTTTATCTGAAATTTGCAAATCCTGCCTTACAAGTGACAGTTATTAACCATCAAATTGAAGCTATTGTTTCCATAGAGTTCTCTGACAAAGATTATTGGCCCATACTTCAGCTCTATGAAGCCTCCATCACTCTCGTTCACAGTGGAATTGTCTCCCACTTAAAACTGTTGAGGAGATCAGTGCAGAGACATGTAACAGGGGTGAACAAGATAGCTGGTGCTTATGCTCTTCAAAAAACACAGAAAGCATTTCCAATATTATCTCCTTGGCATATTTAGACACATCTATTTCTGCAACTGAATGGACCTAATGTTCTTGGGTTGAAACTCAGCTTGAAACTTATTCTTCAGATCATTATGACTCTGCGGGATATATCCCTTATACTCCACAAATTTGTTAGGAAATAATTTAATAAATTTTTGTTTCTATCTCTCTTTTCAAACTCATCTTTTTGTGGATGACCGCTAAGTTTCATATCCATTTCCCTTTAGGCAATTCACAGCAACTCTGTCCATCCATTTCGGAGTTAACATCAAGCCTCAACCTACCCAAGGGCATGAGGGTTGGTGGAAATTATTTGTTCTCTTATTCTTGGTAGCAAATTATATTAGCACTTAATCTTTCAATGAGTTCTGATGTATTTTTGACTAATATTTGACCTACCTTATTCAATCTTTCTTTATGGAAGGAAGCTATAGACCTGATGGCTGTTCATGCTCATCAAATTAATTTATTTCTTTTCAGAGATCCATTAAGTATATTGTAATTATAAAGTGATGCATGAAATCAGGTCTGGATTTATATTTACTAGGAATAAAATTTAAATTTTGACTCATACTCTGTTACATATACAAAATTCTAAGATAGCTTGCAATCTTAATAAAATAAAAATGTAAATATTTTCAAATCCTCAAGTTCACCATAATGGATAGTGTTTTTGAGTTTGAAAATTTCGTTGTAGTGATGCTTCTTTGAATAGTATAGACTATGTTGCTTCTGGGAACTCAAGTTATATATACAGATTTATTTATTCATTTATTACTTATTTTGAAAAGGGAGTTCTTTTATTATAAATGACTCTTCGGAGAATATGGATTATAAATGGAAATAAGTTGTAGATTTGAATAGGAAATTTTTCTTAAGCAAATAATAAGATTTATGATTTTATTTTTTAAGCGAGGAAGTTTAGGCCAGGAGCTTCCATCACTGTCAAAGACTATGATACTGAGTAATGAATGTGTCTGAGACCTTCTCCACCACTTGGTGTCTTTCACAGCTCTCTTTCCTCAGCTTTGAGTGAGATCCCTTTGTGTGCCAAATGCACGACTATGACAGTTCATCTGGGTCATCTGGAACACGTAATTCTTTCTGTTTGCATGGAATAGCAATCTTGGGGAGAGCAATGGCATCAGGGGTTTTATCCATCATAATAACAGAAAGACATCATGATAGGACAAGTGTTTATCCATTATGCGTCACCCAAATAAAAGGAAACAGCTCTTCACTTCATCACCAACCACATCATTTACCACCACCACGTGTAATAATGGTAGTCAGGGGACCATTCCTTGTGCTGTGGGTTTAAACAAGGATGTCTAGAATGCTGAGCACATGTTTGTGTGTTCAGTGAGCTACACACCACTACTCCTCACAAGGGTGTTGTTTTTTTTAAATTTTGTTTCACGTATTGAGGTAGTCCTGCCATATATATATATATATATATATATATATATTCCATGACTTGGTACTCTATATAGATCTGACTGGACTGACTGGACTCAAATTTATAGCAATTCTTCTGTCTAAACCTACTGACTGGTGAGAATACAGACATGTGCTACTACTCCTGATGATTCTAAGAAATGCATATATACACAGTCTGATGGAATATTTCTCAGCAGGTTTTAGTTGCTTTAATAGTGTTGCTCAATGTGGTCTTTTGCAGTGAATTTCTCTGTAAATTCTGTTTCCTATCTCTTTAAGATGAATATGGAAACAAGTGGTGGGGGAGACTGTCCGGAGGCATGGCACCCATCAGTAACAACACACTTGGGCCAGGAAGACCGGGATGAGTACTAGGATATCCAGGATCCCTTGCCACAAGGACTAATACAGACAGCCCACGGAGGAGGATATACAACTGATCAGGCATGGGGAGGGGGGAATTGGGGAATTCGGGATAACAATGCATGGTTTGCCCACTAAATAATGTAACTCATGGACAATAAATATATATATTTTTAAAAAATTGGCAAATATTGTCAATGTTGTAACTTCAGAGTATCTAAACAGAATTTTTCTTATAGAACAAGATGCAGACTACTGGGTCATTGTCAATTCATTTGTTGGGACATCTTTGTAATGGCTGTGTGCTAATCAGAAGTTCAGTGCCTCTTTTTGGTTCATTTAACATGAGATATTTTAGAAGATTCATCTTTTCCTATCAATTTTAACCATAATGCTCTAGAAAATAAGAGAAAGCTTCTATTGATATTGGTTTTCCACTTATTTGTTTTGAATTCCCCATTACCTTATCTTCTGAAGATAATGGGAACTTCAGTTATCACTGTAATTATGGACATTACTGGCTTAATACAGAAAGTCTTGCAAGTTCCAGAGAACTTATTTGCTATTAATAACTTTATGGAGGCACTAAAAATATAACACAACCTGAAAGGATAGTTTTTACTCCCTGATTACAAGAAAGACAATGAAAACATACTGTATCCTTAGTGGTAAGCACATCTTTGTCTAGGAAGAAGGGCATATTATGCCATTGGGAAATGAAGTAACACCTGGGTTGGAGAGAAACAGCAAACATTCTGTACGGCCAGTAGACTTTTAAAGAGGCTGCTCAAGCTGCCTGACCTCCTGGGCAAGCTCAGAGAGAGCTGCTGGAATGAAAATAAGAGAAGATCTTAAATGTCTGCACATCTCCTAACTGTTTGGCTAAGCTCTCTAAGAGGAACTTAGAATCTTCTATTATGAAATGTGTAAATGTCATTAAAGTTTGGGCATCTATTCACAGTATTTTTTTTCTTTTTACACCATAGAACTCAATATACATCAGTGAAATCACTCTCCTTTCCCTCAGTAGATGGGACATTCAAATATCAACAGGATATATAATTTTTTCTTAGGTTTTTCCTGTAATAATATCCAAGAATATTTGTTATATCTTTCTCTTATTCCATGTTCTTCAACATTTAAGACACCAGGCAGCTGCCTATTCAGAACTCTATAAGCTCATTTTATCATTGTTTGCATTCTAAGATTTTTGTCAAGGTTGCCTACTTTTAGTCACAGATCCATCCATCTGAACATCCCCTAAATATAGTCAGTCAACCTGAAGTGACTGTCAGTCAGAGAACTGTGACAAGTCAGCCTGTATTTCATGCCTCACGCTGCAGTTTGGTTACTGCTGTCTGAGTGTTTTGATGTCTTTCTTTCAGAACTTGGAAGAGGGTAACCTAAAGGAGTTCAGGGAGATTTCAAGAAAATTTGAAAGGAATAGGAAGTATTATTTTGGAAATGTCTGAAAAATTTTCAGAGACCATGTAAAGAAAGCAAATCAAACATAGCCACCTAATTAAATGCTAATGGCATTTAATGAGAGCTTTAACAAGTTAATTGTAAGGCCATAAATGATGCATAGTGAAAGTTAGTAGCAGTTTATTACAAAAAATGTAAAAAGTTCTCTAGCTTATTTCTTTGTCGTAATCATTATTTCCAAAATTAGGAATGTCTCTCAGACATAACTAAGAGGTATAAATGTTTTGGAGTAAATAAAGTTTATTTGATACTTTGCTTTACTTCTGCAGCCAGCTCTGATTCCCTGTGCCTACGAATGGGTTAGCTCCATGTGATTGTTACAACCTTTACACTGCCCATTCATCAAACTTGGTTGAATTCCACAGTTCCAACAGCCTAGCTATTATTCACCTTCTGTGAAATTTATAATTAACACATCAGTTTGCAAAATATACCTGAAAGAAGAAGGTATATGATAGAGAATTCCATGGGCCATGTTAAAATCAAAGTCTGTCTCTCCCCCCTGAAGCATGGGGGGGGTAGCGGGTTTCTTCATTCAAATCCTTGGAAAGTTTGCTTGAAGCTCTTGTGTGATCCCCAAGGGAAGTTCTAAGCTGTTCTGTGATCCCCATGGACAATTTGTTCTAAGCTCTTCTCTGATCCCATGGAAAATTTGGTCTAAACTCTTCTGTGATCCCCATGGGAAGTTTCTCACATCTGTTTGACACATGTTTGTGATCATGACCTGTAAGAACTAGACAGAATCTACTGCATAACTCTGTACTGGAGAATAAAGATAAAGTGACCAGATGTCTGGATATTAGGAAATTAGAAAGAAAAAAATATAGCCTGAAAAATTATTTAATTTGAAATGGTATGCGAGATTAAGAAGATAAAGAAAATATGCTGAGCAAGTTTCATGTGTCGCACAGAAATCTAATTTTATTCTTTCTATAACATATATTAAATTTATTGCATGTTAAATATTGTTAAGCTGTTGGATCATGCTGGACATAAAATTCATTCTCAAGTCTTAAAGGAAATTAAACATGCATTTTAGTTTGCTCATATCATATCAAATAATGCATACTTATCCAATGTATAGATCTCTAGATCATTCTAATAGTGTTTAAAAAATATTTCATTAGTTTCTGTGTGTATGTATGTACAAGAGACAGAATATGGGTATGTCAGGGCCCCCTGTCACGGCAAACAAATTCCAGACACATGCACCATTTTGTGGGCCTTGATTTATATTAGTACTGGTGAATCAAACCCGGGACAGTAGGCTTTGCAAGCAAGGACCTTTAAATGCTGGGCCTTATCCTCAGCCCATAATGCTCTTTCCGAAATCTCTTCTGCAAGTTAAATTTTATAGGCAATAAGACTTATATCTCATATGCATACTTAGATGTAGAAATACTTTCTAAGATCAAAGTCGCATTTCCCAGTATTGCATTCAGGGATGTTGTCATTCTGCACCTTTCATTGTATTTCTGCAGGCTTTATTCTTCACTGATGCTCTCCTAAACTGGCTATAAGATCAGATCCTCAAGTGACAAGTATATTATCCTTTTCAGTCTCCATGAAATTAGTGATATTGCTCTGTAAACAGTTCCCTCCAATGAGTTTTAGTCATTCATAATATTCTACATTTTAAAAGAAGTAGGCATTTTTTCCTGTGTTTCATGAGCCTTTCTTACTTTTCTTAGAAAAACATGGCAAGCAACACACTCTATGTGTCTTCACAACTGCATCAAATACAGTACTACACCTCCTCTGCTGGTCACCTGTCTGTCCACCTAGTACAGTATTACAACTCTACTGTTGCACACCTACCTGTGAAGTGCTCTATTTTATGAACATTTTTAAAATTTATTTTTGGTATTTTGGTCATATGTAACTGCTGACAGATCAATACCACCTTCCTAATAATAAAGGGATGAAGCGAAATTGTTACAAATAATAGCTTTAATATTTGTATATCCATAATCCTGGAAGTGAAAGGAAATAGTATTCATTATGAAAACAAGCAATTGAATTTATTATATATATTTATGTTTATATAGAAGAAAAAAGTAGAAACCAAAATCAAGTGCATAAATACTGGAGAGAGAGAGATAAAGAGAGAGAGAGAGAGAGAGAGAGAGAGAGAGAGACTTGAATGATATAACACCTACCCTGAGTCCTTGGAAGGTCAGAATGTCTGGGGAGACCAGCAGTCACCTGCCCCAGGCTTCATTACTCTTTGCACCACAAGTTTTGTGTTGTCCCCACATCATGCTGTCACTACCAGGAAAAGAGAAGAGGGAGACATGCCATAATTGCTCCAAAGAACCTGAGGAGCAAGCAGTTCATGTGATCCATCATCTCTCTTCTCTCCAGATTCTGTCTTCTCCACATGTCATGAACTTTCCACCAGCTCCACCCATCTGACATACTCCAGAGTCAAGATAGATTCCAATTAGTTAAATTCTGGAATCTATAATTATACTTCACTTCTAATTTATACATGGATAGATTCATTGGAGGGAGACAAGGGTCCACACTTAGTTGTCTTGAAAGAAACAAAATATTAATAGGCATAGACAGGGGTTAGTAAAATGATCTTAAGGAAATTTATATATTTAGCTTTAATCAGTTTAGATCACTGAACAGCTATTGAGAATATGGAATGTTTTACATATGAACAGAGGGCCAAAGAGACATCATGGGTTGAAACCAGCCACAGAACAAGCTGACAGCAAGTCTTAATGTTAGGACTTTCTAGTTAGAGAGGAATAGTTTCTGACATATCATGTGGTTTTCTTTAAAAGAAAATGAGGGCTGGCCTAATGGTTCCGTGGCTAAAGGCACTTTCTGGCAGAGCCTGCTCACCCAAGTTTGATTCTCCAGTACACAAATGAAGCTTGATACAGAAAGGGATGTGTCTGTAACTCATTTAGAGGGGCATGAGGCACATGCATACACATTCATTCTCTTCTCACAAAGTAACAAATTATATAAATTATATATTATAATTCTTTCTTTCAAATATATATATGTATATATATATGGAAATGAATTCTTTGAAGAAATAATTTCACTCAGGTAATGTGTACTAAGCAATAGAGTTACATAAAGTCTGTGTGTATTAAACTGTTGCGTTTATCTGCCTGGAACTGCTGTAATGAATTTTTAGAATAAAAGGGACCACTTCATTTGAGACTCTTCAATTACAAAGCATTAGCCTCGCTCTGTCATGCAATGGATAGCACATTGGACTTCTCGATAATTACTTCATATTATTTATGCTGCTCAATCTGGCTTTCAAAAGTTATATGGAAGCAATATAAATAAAAAATTAGAAACTCACAAAAATATAAAGTGGTTCTGTTCTCTAAATTTAGCAGTTTAACAGTGACAATGTGATCAGATGATATTGTGAAAGGGAGTTTTTTTATCATTATCGAACAAGATCCCCTGTAATTAACATAGTTTCTTTAATAAAACTTTTTGTGCTTGATCCTCCATACTAGGTGGTCCTACAGTTGGTTTGTCTGTTTGCATAAGGGTGGGTGATGAGGCATTCCCAACCAGGTTGTTTTAAGATGCAGATCCCTGGATTTGGGTTCATTGGTGCTAATTATGTTTCATCCAAATTACTTTGGAAAATGAACCTTCTGATAGGTGATTGCAATCAGGATGATAATATATAATTTTGATTAATCAAGAAAGTCTGATTAATCCTCATGTTGACATAGCAAAATTTTAGGTCTGAATGAGTTTTTATTTACCACCTTGTGGGATGAGTCAGATCCCATGGTGAAGGGAACACTGGCTGAAGTCATCCACACTTTCATCTAAAGTTACCAAACATTACCAGACATTACTATTGATTATTATGTATGATTTGTAAGGATTGTCAATAGTATGAAACCACAAATTCACTAGCCTGAAATCCCAGAAAGAAAGGTGTTTCTCAAGCCTAATGAATAAGGCTATCATGTTTCTTTCTTTATCTCTATTGAAACCTTCTGTTATTGACTTATTACTGATTTGGTAAGATATTCACATTATATTTAGCTAATAATTTTCATCTACATTTATATTACAGCCTGAATTTACTAATATCCAGATATAAACTCTATCTCTTGAAGCATAAGGAATTGAGCACTGTTAACTCTAACCATTAATGACTGAAAAAATCAGCTTATCTGTTAGTTGACCTTCAATTTTGCTAGATAGCTAGATTCTGGCTATATTATTGACATAAAGGTATAACCAGGGACATCTGCCTCCACGCTTCCTGCGAATGTTCTCGTATCTGGATTACATCTGCCATGTCACTCCTAACTCATGAAATTTGAAAAATTTTGCCCTCTGAATCACTAAAAGTCAACTCTTTAAAATTCTACAGCTCAAAATTGAAATGTATCCTGAGAGGAGATGCTTCCTCTAAATATTTTTGTAAAGTAATAGACTTCCCTGTCTTCAACAACTACAAACCTGCGCTTGAATATTGTACTTATATTTATATTGTTCATCTAAATACAACTTCATTCTTAGCTATTGCTATATTTTCACTCTTAAAGCTTAGATTCACTCTATGCTAGATGTTGAAAATGCTAATGGATTAGTAATCCCTTCTGAATAATCCCTCACTGTTATTTAATGATTCTATTAAAATTTACGTGCTTTATAGTTAGCATAGTATCTGAAGTTTTATTCATTCTAAACTTCAGCGTACATTTCAAATAAAAATCTGCAAAGAAAATATCTTTCATAATTATATTACTTGTACTCACTCCCTAAATCTTTGTATTTAATTTTTTATTTTATTTTTATTTGATATCTTTATTATGATCAAGTGTATTCATTGTATGAGCAAATCTTTATAATGTGTTGTAGTCAACTTTCTAGTTGCTGCACAGAAAGAAGCCAAACAAAAGTGGCTTGTGGAGGAATGAGTTTATTTGGCTTATGGACTCCAGGGGAGACTCCATCCTGGCAGGGAAAACGATGGCATGAGCAGATGGGTGGACATCACCTCCGCCACAGCACTGCAAAAATGGCAGGTAGGTGTCCAAACGCTGGCAAGGGGAAGCAAGCTATAACACCCATAAGTCCTTCACCAAGAGCACAGCTCCATCAAGTTTGTAAAACCAAAACTGCCATCAGCTGAGGATGAATCAATCAGAATATATTCATTTCTTTGTGGGGTACACCTGGATCAAACCATGTCAGAAGGTGTCCCTATTTTCCTCCTCTCTGTCTCCTAAACACTGGGGTCCTTCCTAGGTGCACATACTAGATCTGTCCATAGGTTAGGGAATTATGAAATGCACCAGAGGTATCCAGTTTTCCTTTTTTTTTTTATCCCCCTTTGTGTATTGTTGCTAAGGTAGCAAGGTGTGTGGATATTCTCCCTCACCATAGCTCTTCCATGGCTTTTTCCAGCCAGCCCCTTTTCCACTAGTTTTCCTGAGTCATGGTGGGTGAGTTTTAAGTCTAATTTATTGTTGAGATCTTAAGTATCTCTGGACCTTTGCCCTGGGTTGCCATTGGTGTCTGTCTCCATTGACCTTTCCTGGGTTATCTGACTTGCTATGGTGATTGATCTCCTGTTTGTCTTGTCAATTTCTTCATTTGGACCTTGTGTGAAGGTTAGGTGTGGTTTGTCTCATTTCAGGATGTTGTGAGCCATCATGCTAAGTTTTCTTGGTGGAATTGGATTGTCCTCAGCCCTCTCACTGACTTCTGAAAACTACAAAGAGAATCTCTATTGGAGAGTGAGATGAATTTGGGTTAAACGAGACAACATTGCTATTTTGGCCAGCTCCTAATGGGTGTGACCTCTCCGTAGCTCTTTGGTAGTGGGAATTTCCCCCAATGAGCCTTGGTTCTTTGTCCCCATAAGAATTTCCCATGGGTCCCAGCTCCAGGTAAGATTCCTTGTCACTAAGTGGATTTCTTAGTCAATTAGTAAGCTGTTGATTACCTTCCTAGGTCTAGCGCCACTATTGCACAAATGAGCTTTTCTTGACTTACTGGTCTCTTCCATATAGGCATGTGTTCAGCATTCTTGTAACAACTGTCTATATTGTACATCAGTGGTCTCTACTTTCTCCAAATATTATTGATCATTTTCCCCTGGTGGCTCATGCAACACCTTCCAGAGCTACACATGCTATCATCTGGGAGCTGGTTACCATTCTGGATCTATCAGAATTTCTTGGTGTTGTTTGATGATAATTTGTGATTTCTTCAGCAATAAGGTTTTACCTTAGGCCTGGGACAGGTATTCAAGGGCTTTGACAGAAGTGTGTCACATTTTGGGGACCTTGTGACTCTCTTTGATCAACAGCTAGGTGTAAGAAGGAACCAATCACTGGGACAGGGAGATGCCGGCCTGAACAATTATTATTGAGGTTAGGTTTCCTCCCATTTTATTCATGGCCCATCCTACCATGTGGTGCCTTTAGCTTCCTCAGGCGCTTACTGTATTAAAGCTAGTATTTTTGGTGTTGATTCATTATTAGTTTAGGTTATTGTATGAGGCCCTCCCCCTCCCCCTCTGTATTTAATTTTTGAAACAGAGTTAGTAGAGTGAGCATGGGATGGAGGCTACTTAGCATCATAGCTCCTACTGTACCACGTTCTAGGTGGTACACTCAGACAAATTCCTCATGCTCAATGTTCCTCATCATCTCTGTTGAGGATAGCAAAAGACTGCAGAAGCTTATTCTAGTAATAACTAAGCAAATTTAGATCTTTCACTGGTGGTGTACCATGAACTAAAAGTCACTGTGTTTATCATCAGACCTAATTATTTACTATAAAACCTCTCATGACAGAGGGAGTGGGAGGGATCTGGAATGACATCTCTGGAGTGTGATGAGATGGTTCTGTGCTCCAAGGCCTAAGTCTTTCCTCATGACAAACCTGTCTTCCATTTTTTTTTACAATACTTGGTTATTCTCTATCATAAAAATTCAGTTTTTGCTATATGAAGTTTTACATAAAAATACAAGTGTCCAAAATAATTGTACTCTAAATATAATATTTTTATGAATCTTGTGTATATTAAAGATAAATTTGAAAGTATAAAAGTAGTTCTTATGTCTAAATTTTGAGAAAAAAATTACAATTATGTTGAAACACAATTAAAACACTGAGAATTGTTTACTAACCTATGCTCTGTGAAATTCATATTTTTCGCTGAAAGTGCTATGTTCTTTACTTCAGAGAAGAAAATTTTCTGCCACTTAATTTGAAGAAAATTTCACAATTAAAACTTGAATTAAAAGATTAAGAAAATTAGTATTCATATGATATGTCAATATAATGGATTTGTATTATTATACAATGTTCATTTGGAGAAAGACTATTTAATAACATTGCTTTAGAAATGAATTTCATTAACTTTTCTGATATAGTTAATGCTATAACAAATATGGCACATTCACTAAGTAAATAACCACATCCATAAACATCTTGAAAGTCAAAAGTGCTATTATTGTCAAAGGCCTAAAATTAGTGTTTTGATAGTTGACATTATTTCTGGTTATGTTTCTAGCTTCTGCAAGCCAACATCTCCTAGGCTTTCAGCATTCCACTTCCTCCACCTTCAAAGCCAAAGGCCTCCATACTAAATTTTGTCAGGTTGAGTTTGTTTAAGAGAAGTGAATTATAAATATATTTAAGTATGGTGAGGCGATAAAACAGTAAATGAACAGAACAAGGTGATAGCATTGGTACAAAAGTTTATCAAGTACGGTGTTTTTCAAAGACAAGTAAAAGAGATAGAAACTAAAGGTTATTTGAAAACCCTCCTCAAAGGTAACAGAGAGGAAGATGTATGAGGTACTGATTGTGAAGGAGTGATTAGCAAAACTTAGGTGTAATTATGAAGGTCTGCAGCTTAATGTCATTAGTTAAATTGTCACAAATGGCACAAGGATTGTAGATGATGAAATCAAAATGAAGTAATCATGTTCATCAATATATTTCAAGGCCTCATGTAAATTTCTAGTGATATAGTTTTAGAAAAGGCCCTTAATTTTTTTCAGTTATCAGCCTTATCAGTTACAAAATGAGAACAACAATGACACCTTCCTCAGAGATGTTTTTAGAGTAAAATGGTGACTACTGTTTATGATGGAAACTGAACTGTATTACTGAATTCTCACTGTGCATAAAGTACATTAATTAAGAGACACATGATTAAAGCAGACAACATCTGCACCCACAGTTTCAGTTACCAGCAAAAGATAATCACATTGATAAACTTACTTACACAGTGGGAAAACCTTAAATGGTATTGGGGTGTCTAGGAAGCTGTTTCCCCTGTTTTTATCATCCTCTCACAGTTCTGCTCCCATTGGTATCCTCATTATTGTAAAAGTGTGGGTGTATTTGTCTCTGTAACAATTCCTAAATCTTCTATTTAAGTTTCTTTCTGCTGAGGTTTGCTTCTTCCCCGTCATAGACTGGTCCTCACTTTGTAGGTGGTACATTTTACTGACCCACTTGGTGTTCCTTCTTCAAGGAACAAGACTGATCCTCACTTTGTAGTTATTGGCATTGTGGACCCACTCAGAATTCCTTTGGAAAACTATCTACACAATTTGTCAGCTCTGAGAGTAAGTAAAACTGCTCAAAATGAATAAATATATAAAAGACAGAAATAAAGAGATTTAGTTTATTCTGAATTCTCTCTAGCTGCTGTGATACATTTTATTTTCTGTTTAATGTCTGGGCACATAGAGGAAAATTGAATATTTGATATGTTTTTTATTCATCCTAGGAGATACTCTTTTCAAGTTGATATATAATAGATTTTCTTCCAAGTGCTGAATCATGAATATCATACAATTTATACATAGCAACTCACAAACAGTACTTTTTGGTACCTTGAAAATAATGGGCAGGGATTTGATATGTGGGCATTCTACCAATATATTTGCTTTGGCACTGATGAAGAACATGGCAGGTCTGAATACAAAGGACACAATGGGTGATGGTTCGTCCCTTCCCTTTTCCAGGATCCTCTCCATATATATTTCTGGGAAATATGAGAATGAATGCAAACATGGTTTGTATAGATTGATTTTAGGAATGGCACTGCCTTCTCATTGCTTTTGAAGACTTTGGTTTACTTCAGAGAACAGGGCCACTTAGGACTGTTATGTCATGAATTGATAGCTACAGTTCTGAATGTATGAGTACCTACCTATACATTGCAAATTCCTGGGAATCTTGTGCTGGAGCAAAGCTGGGATAGTTACCTGTGACTTAATTGATGAGAAATACAAGCAGATATTTGTTATGCAGATCTCTTCTGATCACTCACTCACTCCTTTGTCTACCTTGCTTCACTTACAAATCATAAACTAAAGCATGGAATGATCAGGAACTCCATGATGAATATATGATTATTTGAGTTGGTAAACCTTCCAATGAGGTGCTGGTCAATGAAGACTCTGAGTTCGCCCAAACAATATAGACTATTTCCAACATCTTGGTTGCCCACCATTACCACATGGTAAGATTCTATTGTTGAAGACACCACAGGCTTCAGTTGTAGGGTACTGGAATCAATTTAGAACTGAGTTTCTAGCCTCCTCCTTGCAGATTAGCAATCCTAGTGCTGAAAGACTTATGCTTTATGCTGGAACAGAAACTTTATCACTGGTCTTAACCAACAGTGGGCCCTGCAAGCTGTACAACCAGCAATGCAGGAAATGTGTGCCCACCTGTGCAATGTCTGTTACAGAGACCTATCACCACAGAGTCAATTAACCTAGGATAGGTCAATGAGATAGACACCAACGACACAACCCAAAGCAGATGTCCAGAGACACTTAAGATCTCAACAATAAAACAGACTTAAAACTCACCCACATGACTCAGGGAATTCAATGGAAGAGGGGCAGAAAGACTGTAAAAGCCATGGGGGGTGGAGAATATCCAGAGTTATTGTCCCTCAGCAAGCAACAACACACAAAGGGGGGGGGGCACCTGGCTACATCCTGTGCTATTCCTCACCCCCTAACCCAGGGACTGATCCAGTAGCCCATCAAGGAGGACCCACAAAAGGGAGGAGGGAAATGGTGTTACCATCATAAGATTTTCTTATACAATACATCTAACTGAGAATTATAAAAATATCAAAAAGAAAAAAAATGACAAATGCTGGAGAGGATGCAGAAAAATAAGAACCCTTTTACACTGCAGGTGTAAAACAGTATGCAGGTTCCTGAGACAGCTGAAAATAGATTTACCATATGATCCAGCTATACCACTCCTTGGCATATACCCTAATGACTCTAGTCACTACCCTAGTGATATTTGCTCCTCCATGTTTATTGTGGCTCTATTTACAATAGCTAAGAAACAGACAGTCTAGATATCCCTCAACTGATGAATGGATAATAAGATGTGGTTCATTTATTCAATGGAGTACTATTGAGCAGTAAAGAAAAATGAAAAAAAAATAGATGACGTGTAACAGGCTTATTTCACTCAAATGCATAAACTCCTTGTCTTTTTTAAAAATTAAATTTCTTTCTATATTTTCAAGGAGAGAGAGAGAGAGAGAGGGAGAGAGAGAGAGAAGATGAACCAGGCCCTTTTGCTACTGCAAAGAAACTCCAGCAACATGTGCTACTTTGTGCATCTTTACATGGCTACTGTGAGATCAAACCTGGGATGCCAAGGTTTTCAGTAAAGCTCCTTTCATCACTGAGTCGTCTCTCCAACCAAACTTTTAATATCCTGAAGGTCCATCCATAAACTCATCTTTTAAGGTCCAAAAGCATTTAGTGCCTGTATATACTATAATATATTTATTCCATCTGTTGAAGGACATCTGGTTTACTCTGAACTGTGCTGTTGCAAAAACCATTAAGGAAACATCCTTAGAGCCTGCTTCCAGCTTCTTTTCATAAAAACTCTTATTTTTTGCTGTTATTTAGTTTAATATGTATGTTTTACATACAATTTTGACTGCTTTATCATGTAATTTGTGCATAGACTCTGACAATATATTCATTTTAATCTTATTGATAGATCATCTGTTCTTATTTATGTGTTACAGAAAAAAACACTGAGTTTACTTTCTGTTGTTTCAAAGAAGGGAGCGTTGATGAGTCCAGAAGTGCCCTGACTATGCAGTAGAGCCTGTAAGTCCAGACTCTGCCCATCTCGTGGGAATATGTGCCCGGTTCTAGGTTCCTTCTGCATTCTCTCCTAGTTAGCCTTGTTCGTCCTCACTCCATTTTTGGAGACTGACTTTTTGTTTCAATATCAGTGAGAACACATGATAGTCATCGTCCATTTCTGTCTGATCTCACTTAATGGAACCCTTTGTTCCTTTCATGCCCTTGCATATGGCAAGGCTTCATCCCACATCTTAATTATCTTAAGGCTTTTATCACAGATTAGAAGTTTGGAATTTTAATAAAGCCCAAATAGCATACCTTTATTTTCATTTAATGGTTCTTGGGTTTGTATTCATAGATTTATTTTTTATTCTTTGAAATTATTATAGGCATATATTAAGGTTTTGGCTTTCCAATTAACTGGAATAAAAGCTGCCTGACAGTATGTAGATGGTTTTATTCTTACTGTAGCTGTACACCTCCCCTTCTGTCTGTCCACTGATTAAGTGAATGATTAGATGATGACAACATGAATAATTATATGAGATGGTAATAGAGAAAAATCCAAAATGTAAGCCAATGTTTCAATATATTTAATGTTCAACTCCACATCATTTAATACACTAGTAAAACAAAATGTAATGACAAAAATATTTATAAATTTTCAAATAGAAATCATGCAGGCAAAGGGAGAAAGGCCTGTCAGTAAGGTGTTTGGCATGTGAGCCTGAGGACCAGAGTGTGATCCAATGCATCCATGTAAACATGCAGGGAATGGTGGATCCAATGCTGTAATCCCAGTGCTGATGATGGGCAGGTGGTTCTCTTGGCTCATTACCCAGCAGTTCAGCCTGCTCAGTGAGGTCCATGCTAGAGACACCCTGTTTTACAGACCATGTAGATGGTATCCAAGGAACATCAGACCCCCCAAAAGAATGCATATAAATACATGCAGCCACTCCCACACATATGAACACCCACACTAAATACAATAAAATAAAAATTAATTGATGATACTCTGTACTTGTATGTGTGTATATATATATATATATATCCTGTACATATCCATATGTTAATTTATGTGTACTACTGTCCTAAAAGAAACTGAAATGATTAAAAGTACTTTTTAAGCACAAATAATTTACATTTTTTCCAAATAATTGCTTTTAAAATACAAACTTTAGAGACTTACTCCTATAGACCACTGTTTTAGTATTTCTCAAAACTATGGTATTGTCATAGTCTTAATTGGAATCATTCTAGAATATAATTACAGGTTCCAGTTTTTATCACTGAAAGATAAATGTAGAATACAATTGAATCTTTTCTATTTAATGTTTTAAACTGCATGCCCTTGATTGATCTGGATCCTTTGCCTTCTGACAGATCAGGGAACATTCAGGTCACTTCCACACATCTACTATGAGGACATGGGACACACTGTTCATTCAGGTAATGAGCACAAATCTCCTGTGAGACAATGTGGCAGCCTGCTCAGTCAGGTCACTACACATATATACTGTGAGAACACATGGCAGCCTGCTCATTCAGGTATCTTCAACACATCTCAGGAACTGTGGTAGTCAGTCCAGTGAATTATAAGAAGAAAGAATTAAAATTTGGTCCCAGGCTAAGAAAGTTTTCATACAGTCTAGTTATGTAGAGATTCTTCCTTACTTTTATTGCATTAGAAGTGTAAAAGTATGGTGAAGTGCTGGAGAGATCACTTAGTGGTTAAGGTGCTTGCCTGCAAAGCCTAAGGACTGAGGTTCAAATTCTTAGTACACACGTAAAGCCAGATGCACAAGGGGGCTCATGTATCTGGTGTTCATTTGCAGTGACAAGGGCCCTGGTGCATCCATATTCTATCTCTCTCTCCTTCTCTCTCTCTCTCTCTCTCTCTCTCTCTCACTCTCTCTCTTACATACACGCACAAGTTAATAAATAAACTATTTTAAAAGTACGAAGTGTTCTGTGCTTTTTAACAATATAAGTAGATATGTTTGCATTTGTTTATAGTACAACAGTGTCACTCCAAAAGTTCCTATTTAACACTTGCCAATATAGATTTATTATTAAATAGGGTCTATGCAGATACAATTATTTAAAATAACATTAAGCTACATTGAGTTAAGATGGTCCCAAAATTTAACCAGTTTTCTCATTAGGTGGCAAGGACATATGTTTAAGGGGAAAATGACATGAAAATGGAGGCAAATATTGGAATGATGTATTTAGAAGTCAAGAAAGGGCAAGAATTGTCAGCACTCTCATGAGAAGCCAGAGTGATGATGAGATAGAATTTCTTTAGACTTTGGAAACAGCATGGCCCTATGGGTACTCGAGTTGAAGGGATGTGTTTATGTTGTCTTAAGGCTCCTACATTTGTCACGATTAGTACTGTGATTCTTGTCAAGTATCATCTGTCTGTCATCCATCTGCCTATTTATCTCAGACTTAGCTCTATGGAATTTTTTGAATGTTGTCTTCAAGTTATTAATTGTATAACAGTAACAATTACAGTTACTAGTTAAATTACTGGGTATTGTAAGATCGGGTTAAGTGATTTTAGATGGGACTGTTAATTAGAGGTAACACTGGTAAGTTCTGCTTTCATTTTTTCAGTGGATTTACCAGAGATGCACTGACCTTCCACAATCTTGAGTAAGTGGCAGGTGACAGCACCCGTGTCCCAACCTCTGTGCCTTTAAGGCCCAGTTTCTAATACTAATATTATATTGAAAATAATGATTTTCAACATACAGTTAAATATTCATTTTATTACATACACTGTGCTTAAATATATTGCCATATTTAATTTTAGCAGTTTTGGCACATTTAATGAGTCTATAAATACTTATTACATAAATAAATGATTCTGCAAGGAGGCATTTTTATATGATCATCTTTCTTTAACATTTTTGGCTGCAAACTATAGAAGTGCATTTTCAAAGAAAAAGAACAAGTGATTTTATGTCATGGTATCTGTCACCCAAAACTGAACTCCTTTCCTAATGAAAGCAGCTGCCTCCAAAATACGGGAATCAACACAAACATTACAGAGGCCTCAAAGACCATAAACTACTCACCAGGCACGAACAGCTCTGCCTCCTTAGAATACTCAAATGGATTATAAAACAATACATTACTTTTATGTTCTCATGGACCATTAAATCTTTTTTTAATGCAGTATTCCTTTGAATCAGTAAGTTTTGAGTATGCGAAAGTAGTGGCCTTGCTGTAGCTTCCACTGCAGTGAGGGGTTATTATTCACTTGCTCCTTTCTTCTCGAGTTACCTCTCTCCACAAAGAGTATTAATGCCTCAAAAACCTCAAAAGTACATTTGGGGGGGGGGGCTTAAGCAAAGAATGTTTTTAAATCTACACTTTGGAAAATAGTGTAAGATCTAACTGAGGCTTTGGCTAAGGTTTTTCTTCCAAAGAAGCAAGCAGCATAGCAAAATACTTCTAGTCTGAAATATCACAGACAGATTTGCATTTTATTTTTGCTGTTTTCAATGAAGGGTCTCACTCTAAGCCTAGGCTGACCTGTCTCTTACTCTGTGGATGCAGACAGGCCTCCAATCCACAGCCAAATTCCTTCATCAGCCTCCCATGTGCTGAGATGAAAGGCATTGACTACCATGATCAGGACATATTTGAAAAAAAATCATATTTTCACTTGGGAATCTAATATAAGAGAGAAATAGTTACTACTAAGAGAGCTGTGTCCCTTCATAAAATATACTGAAGTCTTAATCTCTAGTACCTATGCAAATTACCCTGTTTGGAAAGAAGTTCTTTGTAAAGGTAATCAAGGTAAGAAAAGGTCATACTACATAAAGTTGAGTTCTAATCCAACAGAGATACAGATGGTAATGTCATATGAAGGTGACATAAGTGCAGTGATATTGGGGTTTGTGGAAGAGGGCAAAGGCAATTAGACGCTAGACTTCAAAGAAGCCTATGACCACCTGGATCCAGAAGTCTCAGAGAATCAATGCAGTTCTAATCCACTCTGTTGCTGAGATTGTGAGGATGCTCAGGAAGATACACAATGCTTGGCTGAAACGCGAGCTACAGATAACTGTATGTGTGACACATTTTAATGCACCTGCTCCCTGTGCCTCTCAGGACTGAGGCTTTAAACCTAGTACAGAAAGATGCTGGCTATTGAATTGTCCTTGAGCTTCAATCAGTGAGTGAATATTTCTTACACGCACCTCAAGGCATCTGCATTGCTTTAGCTGCTCTGATGACTCAAATGTAAGCCATGCACATTCTCCTCAGCAACCTTAGAGGCACTTATAAGCAGGTTGAAACAGTTAGGGTTTTTTCCCCTTTATTAACTCTCCTAGATAGTTGTTTTTCTGACATATGGAATGTGTCATATTACTCTCTTCATGCATCTAAGCCCTGACATATTAAATATGCAGCAATTCAATTATCAGCAGATACCTATAGCAGTTCATATCAATCTTCCTGTTTAAATTAAAGATTTCAAGTCGATAGTGTGGTGATAACTCAAGTTTTTTTTTTCTGCTGTCCAAGGAAAAGAAATTATAAAAATTAGATCAAAATTTCTGTTCTGGTCACATATGGGAGTGAAGAAGTTCCCCTTCCCTTGCCCTCTGTCAAGTATCTTGGAAAGAGAGAAAATTATTTTTTAAACTCTGCTTTCTTTCCTGCAAATTGTTAGACTATTGTACTAGAGGTTTTTTTATTTTATTTTTTTACTTGAGAGCTACAAGAGAAAGAGATGGAGACAAAGAGCAATCGTGCCAGGGACTAACCATAAATGTATGCCACTTTGTACATCGGGTACTATGGAATCAAACCCGACTCAGTCAGGCTTTGCAGGCAAAAGCCTTAGCCTCTAAGCCATCTCTCCACCCTGTCATAGAGTTATAATTATTTTCTCATCAATTCAGGAGTCATCATGGGGAGCAAGCAATCCTGGGGACTGATTCAGCCACCTGGGACACTGCTCAGCTTGAGCAATAAACAGAGCCTAGGGACCTGTTGGGGAGGTGGGGCCTCTATCTGGACCACTGCCATGTACAGTTTGCTCCTCCTGACCCACTAGTTTTCTTCCTCTATTAGAGACCATTATTTGTGAAAGATACAAATTCCAATATGTTCAGGAATAGACCTGGGATCATTACAGCAGGGAAGCATCCAGGCCTGGATTGATTTGGGCCACAAATAGCATTTCAGAGTGAACTGAAAACTCGTGTTGACCATCTTACGCTATGTATGAGTAATGTGGTGCACAATAAAAGTATCATGAGAAGAAACAAGCAGTAGAAAGACACATTAAATTATGCAAACCTGTCCATCAAACTAAAGCACCGATCTAATTACACCCCTAGCAACAGGCCCCACTAAATATCCTGCAGACCCTTCCTGGGCGCTTGAGTTCTCTCCACTTGCTGATCCGTGGCAGTGGTTCAAACCTACACCCTTGCTTTGCTCTTGATAAGGAGTCTTGAAGCTTAACTACTGTCCACACCTTTCTCAAATTCATTTGGTAAGAAGCCAATAACCTGGAAACACACACGAGATAGGCAGAACGCAGCAAGCCTCTCACAAAACTGTTTCTGGCACAGTCCTGACCAAGTTCTTTCTCCCCCTCATAAGCCAAACCTCACAGTCCATAGTTCTCATTACATTCAGGTCTTTAAACTCTGACCAGAATGCTCCATCACGCTGTACTTACAGCACTGCAAGGCACCTCTTAGGACGAGGTTTCCAATCCTTCCATATTCCTCCTGCAGATCAATTCCAAAATGCCAAAGGCACAGAATCAAGGTTCTAGCAGCAACAGATGACCCTGATCTCTGGTACCAAAACGATTGCAGTCAGTTTTCTAGTTGCTGTGCAGAAAGAACCCCAACAGCGCAGGAAGAAACCCAACAAAATGGCTTGTGGAGGAATGGGTTTATTAGGTTTACAGACTCAATCCTGGAAGGGAAAATGATGGCATGAGCAGAGGGGTGGACATCACCTCTGCCAAAGCACTGGAAATAGCGACAGGAAGGTGAGCCAAATACTGGCAAGGGGAAGCTGGTTTATAACCCCATAATCCTGCCCCTGGCAACACAGCTCCAGTGAGATTGTAAAATCCAAACTGCCATCAGCTGAGGATCGATTACCCAGAACACATTCATTTGTTTGTGGGGGACAGCTGGATCAAACCATGACATAGCTATTTGAGAAACCTCCACATCGATGCACATACAAGTTTACTCTGCCATCAGCATTGGATAAGAGTCTCCTCTCCCCACACCCTCACCTGCATTTGTTGTCATTAGTTGTCTTAGTGAAATCCATTCCATTCCGACTGGGGTGAGAGGAAAACTGCTAGTGGTTTTCATTTGCATTTCCCTGATGGTCAAGGATGTTGAGTATGTTTTTATTGTTTTGAATTTTTATTATGATTAATTTTATTTTTATATCTTGATAATGAAAAAGTATACACATTGTATGAGAAAGTCTTGTGAATGTGTCCCTGTCTCCCTCCTCTCTGTCCCCTACCCACTGGAGTCCTTCCTAGGTGCACATACTGGATCTGTCCATAGGGTAGGAGGTTATGAACTGCACCAGAGGTAGCTAGTTTTTGGTTCTTTTTTTCCCCCCTTTCCCCCTTGTGTATTGTTGCTGGAGGGGGCAATGTCTCTGGACATTCTCCTCCACCCTGGCTCTTACATTCTTTCTGCCCCCTCTTCCACTCATTTCCCTGAGTCATAGTGGGTGAGTTTTAAGTCTGCTTTATCTTTGAGATCTTAATTATCTCTGGCTGGACCTTTGCCCTGGGTTGTGATGGGTATCATTGGTGTGAGGATGCTTTGTAATTTATTTTTTGATACTTTGGCTATTGAAAATTTACAGCAAACGACTACTTGCTAAAGTGTTTGCTGAGTAATTCTGAGTAGCTGTGTTTGGACCTGCATTTCTGTTATCCCACTGTGCCTATGCCCAGGAAGATAGGTAAACAGAGAAATATTTCTTGAAAAGTGTAGAAAAACAATGAGAAATTCCCTAAAATTATGGAAGATTCCTCTGGCCTCCTTCACATATGTGAATCTCACTCACACAAACACACAACATACACACTCTACAGAAATAAAAAAGACAAAAATTACAAAAGCTTCAGCATTAAGTTTGTCCACTTTTCAGTTGTTGTTGAGTCTCTTGAATCCTCACTGCCATCCATGTATCACTCAACTTCCCTGAGGTTGCAGAATGTGCTGTTTTGAAGTGAATAGCTTTTACATTATGGACCCTTATTTTATGTCCTGGGAGATGCCAGGATAATACACATTGGTATTGAAAGGTACTAGGCATTCTGCTTCCATTGATAGTGTTTATTAGATATAGACATTTATCTAATATATGTATATATATTAGATAATAATATAAGATATAATATAATATATCATATTATATCATATATGGCATATATATATATTATATGATATCTAATAGACATCAAATCTAGATGTCTATTAGGTATAGATAGCCTTGGTTTTATTTTTAGCCTTATAGTCCCATGCTCATCTGCATAGTGCTCCATCTATTGAAATGTACTGATGTCTCCATCATTTGTGATTTAGCTGTTTGGATCTTCCATCCAGTGATGCAGGTTCAGATTTCATGTGCATCAATGTATACTTACTATGCAGAAATTGCCATTGTCATAATAAAATCTCTTCTTTGAGTTCATCACATATTTAGTCTTAAAATATATTTTAGGTACTCTTAATAAAGTTAACCTAGCTGTACCATTTGCACATAATGTTTTCAATCATTTGATTTTAAGTTCTTTGTACCTTTTAATATTGTGTTTATAATAAACTGGGTACAGTGACATTCATCTTTAATCAAAGTATTTGCAAGGCTTAAACAGGA
>PVHP010028361.1:0-23154 GCA_004024765.1 Zapus hudsonius | reverse complement strand
AAAGGCTGAGCAGACCCTGCAATGGATTCATGTGAGGTTTCTTGGTCTCAGCACTGTTGACACCCTGGGCCAGACAATCCTTTGTGAGGAGACCTTCAACAGCATCTCAGGTCTCTGCCCACTAAATGCCAGGAGCACCCCCATCTTGTGACAACCAACCAAAAATGTCTTCAGATGTTGTCAATTGTCCAATGAGGACAAAAAAGCTCCATCAAGTGTGCCCAGCAGACTTTGAGATTCGCTAGCTGGAGCCCTTCTTTATTAATGACACATTGCATTCCTGAACTGTAATCCTCTCCCTTTGACCGAAAGAAAGTCTCTTTATTTCCCCAGTCGAAAGGCAAGGCTTGTTTTGTTTCAGAACATTGGTCTTTTGTTGTGATATTTTTGGTTGACTTAGCTGTCATACTCCTGAGAGGATCCATACTTCCCCCCAGTATCCTGTTGGCTGTCTCTCCTTCCTGACATATGTCATTCCCAGGCTCATGTTGGAAGCTATAGCTGGGAGAAAACATATGACCACACAGAGCTTATGGGGGAAAAAGGTTTATTTTTAGTTTACAGTTTTGAGAGGAAATTTCATTGTGGTGGGGAAGTATGACAAGAGCAGACAGCCAGGTGTCACAACTTCACACCAACAGAGAGGAAGTAGAGAGAGCTGAGTGCAGCAAGCAGGGTTTGGCTATAACACCCCAAGGCCCACCTTCAGTGAAACACCCCCTCTAGCAAAGCTCTACCTCCCAGAGGCTCCAGAAGCTTGGGATTGAGTATCAAGCTTCATCACAAATTGAGGCCATGGGAGACAGTTCACATTCAAACCATCATAGATGCTAAGGTGGTTCATATAAAAAAAATTACCCAGATGTCTTTGGCATGAGCCAATGGTAAGGAGAGGTGTGAACAGTTCAGCCTTCAGAGACTGGCAGGTGGAAGCCAATGGTTGAGCTCAGAAGAGATAGTATACTGCAAGCCAGTACCAATAAAGCGATCCCTTCCCTGCTGAGTAAGCTCACACTACCAACGTTAGCAGGGTGGGGTGATGTGAGCGGGCAATTTTCCAGGGGTTGAAATGTTCACCAGGAGGCTGATCCATGTTTACATCTGCATTTAACATTGCCGCCATTCATAGACCCACTGGAACAGGGATGCCCAGTTTTTGTGTGGTGTGTGTGTGTGTGTGTGTGTGTGTGTGTGTGTGTGTGCATGCTCATATGTATGTGGCTACCTGTGTGCAGATGTGTGTGGAGACCAGAGATCAATGTTGGGTATCTTCCTCTATCACTGTCCACCTTATTCTTAGACACAGGGTCTCACAGTGAACCTGCAGCTCACACACTCAGCTAGACTAGCCGGCTAGTGAGCCTGAGGAGGCGTGTACCAGCTTCTCCATGGGTACTGGGGGCCCAAATTTATGTCATAATGCTTGTCCAGCAAGCACTTTACCCACTGGGCCAGCTCCATACCCCTGTGTCCCAGTTTTTGGTGAAGGAGAGAGAGAGACAACAAAAAAAATGAATTCTGACTCTTCTGCACTTGTAGTTATTTTTTTAATTTTTTTTTACATTTTCATATACCTATATTACATTTTGAGTGTAGGTATCATACATTACCCACCCTCATTCCCCCAGTACCACTATACCCCTTGTATCAGGGGCTATGCCATGCAACACCCCCTCCCCAGGAAACCATTAACTATCATTGTTTCCTCATGAAGGGGAGTGGCCTCATAAGCTCTGCCCCTCTCCATAACTGAATGTTGACTGGCCCATCCTGTGTAGGTTTTATGCAGGTAACCACAGCCCATGAGTGAGTGAGTTCATGAGTGCAATGGCCTTGCCGTGACCAGAGGGCAGAATTCCACAGCACTCCTCCCCATCCTCTAGCTTTTACATTCTTTCCATCCCTTCTTCCGCAGCATTCCCTGAACTCTAGAAGGGATGATGCAAATGTGTCCCTTGTAAGGCCAAGCACTCATCAGTCCCTTATATTCAGCACTTGAGTATCTCCATTAACTGCCTCCCAATGTTGAGAGAGAGAGAGAGAGAGAGAGAGAGAGAGAGAGAGAGAGAGAGAGAGAGAGAGAAGAGCTAATTTGTGGGTATAAAGATAGATATTTAGGAGACAGTTTGCTAACACATTCACTTAGTAAGACAATAGTAGGTTCTCCCCTTGGCCCTATGCACTCCCCAGCCTTCCTATCTGCTTAAGGAAATGCATGCATGCAGAAAGTTGCAGTAACATTGCTAAAGGATGCTGCTCCTGCCTCCACATGTATGGAAAAAAAATCATGATGCAAGTTTGCACTCAAGATGCACAAATGACCTCTTCTCTCCACAGGCTCACACTGGAGATTTGAGAGGCTTGGACTTCCTGTCATTCTATCTGGTCACCTGGTCTCTGTAGCCTTTGGGCTGAGTATTGTTGTGACTGAATGCATCTGGACACGTGTGCAGCCCTCGTGCAGGGTGGTGTTGAGCAACACGGGGTACAGCTAGCTAGGGGCTCCTACCTACCCTGGAGGACAATGGTTGCCATCTCCTCTCAATTTTAAGAGATTCCTGTTCTCAGAGCTCCTCTCTGCCTCACTGAGATATCAGCAGATTAGTCTGTGACTTGGGCTTATGGTTTCAGGAGAGCTCTGAAAAAATTTCTGCGGAGTGACTTGCTGGCTTCGGATGCTGTTAAACACCAGTTATTGTCAGAATAACAGAACTGGCCCCAAACTGGATTTCAGGCACTATGATTTGATTGGCCGCCTGCCATCTCTAGCTAGCGTCATCCTGCCCCATCTCCAACTACACCCTCAAACCCCTCAAGCATGTGATCCATCAGATCATTCTCTCATTTATGCTGGCGCTGGATAATGGCCTAATCTCGCCAGCACATTCAGATTTATTAGAGAAGATGGCATTTACAAAACCATTCCACTGCTCCTCTGCAAGCAGCCGAAGCTGGCGCACACATTCTTATAACAACCCTTCCTTTTAACAGTGGTTTATTACCTGCAATTAAAATCACCTGGAAGAGCCTCGGAAATGGTTTTTCATTTCTCTTCTTTTGTGTTTGGTTAATCTTGTGCTGGTGGGCTCCCCGCAGTGTTTTGGAGGGAGTGATGGAGAGAGCCAGGAATCCATTCATGGAGGCACACCTTGCTCAGGAGGAGAGCTATCGAGCAGGATATGGTCATTGCAAGGGCAGACTTAGCCTGGAGGGCCATCTGCCAGGCATGTTGGCCGAGGAACTCCTGCATCCGGTTTAGATGCTTGAGGGGGAAAATGATGTGTGCGAAACCAAACTTGGTCTGCTTGGGAGGGATCTTCCCTTCCTTATGCATCATGTGCGAGATTGACAGCAAAGGACATGAGAAGTTTAGCCATCACAGCGGGCCTCACTGTCTGCGTCCAACCTGGAGAAATGTTGCAAGGGAATGATTTCTAAGAAGAGACCCACCCCCACACTAACTTTGTGTGTGTGTCTGGTGTGTGTGTGTCTGTCTGTCTGTCTGTCTGTGTGTAGGTCAAAGGACACACTCATTTGTCGGTCTTTGTCTTCCACCTTTTTTGAGACGGCTCTCTTTGTTGTTCACTGCCTAGCTGGCCCATGAGCTGCCAGGATCCTCGTCTCCATCTCTTATCTTGTCATAGGAGGGCTGTTATTACAGACTTGTGCTTCTGTGTTCATTTTTATGTGGGTTCTGGGGATCTGAACTTGAGTCCTCATGTGCTTTCCTCACTGAACTATCTCTCCAGCCTATAGGAATCATTTGTTGAACAAATTCTAATGCTGTCAAAGGGAAGCTCAATGCTGAAAAGAGAACAGAGGTCTTGAGTTTCCTGCCTGGTAGTTGTCTTGTTCCTTAACATAATTAGGAAAGGTGGACAAGTTAGTTTACCAACAGAAGCCTTGGTTTCCTCATAAGGATAATATGAGTTCTGACCTTCTAGGGCTGCCTTCAAGTTAACTTAGAAGAGAATGGGGAGATGGCTCAGCAGTTGAAACTGCCTACCTGAGTTCAGTCTCCAGTGCCCACATAAAGCAGGATTCAAAGTGACGTATGAGTCTGTCATCTCAATGTGCCTGTGGCAATGGAAGGCAGAGCCAGAAGAATCCTGAAGTTCACAGGCCAGCTTAGACTGGACTTCCCAGTTACAAGAGAAAAAAAAATAGCAAAATCTGGTCTTAAGGTGGAAGAAGAGAACCAACACCCAAGGTTGGCCTCTGATCTCCACGCACACGCTGTGGCTTGCACTGGCCAGCACACACACACACACACACACACACACACACACACACACACACACACACGACTGAATTACGAGGGTGCAGTGTGCCAAGTGCAAGTCCCAGTACTTGCCAAGTAGCCCTGTGCATATCCCTAATGAATGTCCCCAAGTGTCCAGCATCCCTACAGGCACCGAGAAAGAGGCTAAGTTCATTCTTTGTTTCTTCATACAATTCACATTCAAGAACATGTACTGATGGACAAGGTGCAGGGATCAGCATGAGGGGTACCCAAACAAGGAAGTGCTTGCCACCCTCTGGAAGCCAGGGGAGGCCAGAACAGCCAAGGGCAGGGAATCAAGAGTTGGATTCTAGCCCTGACTCTGCCACTTCCAGAGGAAAGAGAAGGAAGGGACAGTTTCTCACTGTCACAGTGGCTTGTGGCATCAACGGTCTGATCAAGATATGGGGCATGCCATCCTCCACCTCCGACAACCTGTAGAGGCATCCCAGGAGGCTGTTGAGGTGTTGGGACACTGGATCACGTGAGCATGCTGGATGAGGACCTCTCTGCAGTTTTCACTGTGTCTAAATTTCTGTGACTTCTCACCATTAGTGACATCATCAAATTAGTCCATTTCACCTCCGATACAATTTTAGAGCAGAAAGCTTATTTAATTGGGAAACGGCTCTCTTCTTTTCTGGCCTAAGTAGAGATGGTGCAAGGCTGTGACACAGCTCTGCCAGAGATGACACAAAAAGGGACTTGAACTTGGCTGTGGAGACATCGATAGTACCACACACAGTACAGCACTCCTGTGGGATGAGGAGTCACACAGTGTCTGTCCCAGAGAGAAGGGACATAGAAGCCAATTGTGGTGGCTTGAATATAAAATGTCCCCATAGGCTCATGGGTTTTGAATACTTGGTCGTCAGCTGGTAGCAGTTTGGGAAAGTCCTAGAGCCTTCGGAAGGTGTGCCCTTGCCGGAGGAGGTGTGCTGCTGAGGGTTGGCTTTGGGGTAATAGAGCCCAGCTCCAAACCCAGTTGTGACTCCTTCCTTCCTGGGGTTAGGGAGCTGTCTGCTCCTGCTGTGTTCTCCCTGCCACGACGCCCCCAAAACACTTTCCATCTATCAGAAGCTTCTAGCCCACTGGTTTGTCTCAACATTGAGAACATAACTGCTACATGAACTTGGAGGCCAGAAATCCCAAGTGAGCCAGCTAAACTGCAGAGACTTGGCAGCAGAGCTCAGGCCTGGAGGGTGACTGCAAGCTTCCTGGTTCAACTGGTCCCTTGCTGCAGGGCCTCTTGGAGCCAGACATAGCCTTTCTGTGTCTCAAGGGACCCACATTCCAGAGCAGACAAGGTGGACAGAGAGGAGCCCACTGTTCTGGGGTCTGTGGCTTGGTGTGTGCAGAACAGAGTGATTTAGAAATAGAAGAAAAGAAAGTGGGGGGGAGGAGGAAGGAAAGAAGGAAGAGAAAGAAAGACAGATAGATGGAGGGAGGAAGAAAGGGAGAGAGAAAGAAAGGGGAAGAAAAAGAAAAGAAAACAAGCTCAAGCCAGATCCCCAAATTAAAGCACTACATCTTCCTGGGGCTCCTGCCCTGGAGCCATGTCAATGAAGGTGAGGGCTGAGCCCCTCCCCTCAGGTGTTGGGCCCCTCCCCCACCCCAGGGCGCCTGGCATTCTCAGCCCAGAGGGGAGAGCTCCATCTGTCATCTCGACCATCCTCCCTGGGGTTTTTTGAAGCTGCAATCTCTAGGTTGCCTTGTGCATGAAATATGAAGCTCCGGACAGAACCAGGACATTTCCATGAAGGCAGGGCGCACTGGGGAAGGCTGCTTCTCTGCCCTCAAGGCCCCATTTGCATTTATTTTGCTCCCGACCGTTTGTAATATAGTGGTGGATGTCCATCAAATAGCTATTAGCTCTGCAGCCAGCCCCTAAGGGGCGGGCTGGGCTACCTCTCACACATCCAGGGGGACAATATAGCCCTCACTTGGGGTCATTCTGTGGTATTCTGAGCCACTGTGGAAGTGAGTTTCTGTTTAGTCTCTCAATGATCCCGCATGACAATAACCTTGGATGTATGACGCCATCCTTTGACTGGACTCAGACCCCCGTGCCACCACCTCTCAGCAGGCCATCATGTTGGGTCCCCTCACAGATGTTCTCTTGCCTGTATAATGGAGTTGTCATGTGATCGTCTCTTCCCAACACGAGTTAATGTATGTGACTCTCAGTGCTGAGTGCATGGCATATATATATATATATATATATATATATATATATATATATATATATATATACATATATATATGCTAAGGGTTTAATAGACATTATTGTGAATATTAAGCCATGTATTAAAATGGAGGTCCAAGGCTCGAGAGATATCTCAATCAGTTAAGTGCTTGCCGTAGTCTCTCTGCCTCTTTTTGTCTCTCAAATAAATAAAGAAAAAGACTTTGTTCTAATCCCAGAGTGTATGAAGACAATTTATTTGCAGAGGGGAAGAAGGGACTCTAGCTGTCCAGTGTCATCTGTGCTCACCTTAAACATACCCAGCTAAAGTCTTGGCTCTAACTGGAGCCTCACCATCCCTGGGAGAGTGAGCCTGCTACCTCCCAACAGGCCCTCAGTTAAGTTCTGGATTCTTCCCTCTGTTCTTTATGGCTTGTCTGCTGATACTTCAGGTCTTGTAGTTAGGTCGGGACAAGTTCTGAGTGCTGAGAGGCAGCACTGAGTCTTGTCCTGATACACTTGCTCAGTCAGGTTTGGGAGACGTGTCCTGAGTATGTGGAAACCCTCTGGTTGATGGCCCCAGAGTGTTCTTAGTGGCTCAAGTGAGGACCAAGCTCTAGACTCTTCTGCCTTTCACAGCATGCAGGACTGAGGCTGATCACTTGGCTGTTCTAGGCTCGGTTTTCCCATCAATGAAATGAAGAGTGGGTTGCTGCAGAGATGGCTCCGTGGTTAAAAGTGCTTGCTCGCGAAGGCTGCCAGCCTGGGTTTGATTTCTAGGTACACTTCTAAATCCAAATGCACAAAGTGGTGCATGAGTCTGGAGTTTGTTTGCAGTGACAAAAGACCTTGATGTGTCCATATTCTCTCTTTCTCTTCACAAATAAATAAATAATATTTTTAATGATGAGTGTGACATCAATAGACCATTACTTTATTCTACATTGTTTCTTGGGCACCTGCTCTGTGACAGGCCATGGGCTGGACTCATAAATATTACAAAACCCCTAGGGTGGAGGGAGAATGATGATAGCGATGGTCACGACACTACCCTTCATTGAGTGGTTGGGTGTGACAGGACACCGTTCTGAATGGTGCCTTGTGTTGCTGCGCTTAATCCTCACATGGAGGCTTATGATTTTCACAAACGAGGCAACCGAGGCATGAAGTGATGATGTCACAAAAGGAAGAGAAAGTCAGCATGGATTTCTAGCTTGCTGACCCCAAAGCTTGCATAGTACTCTCTCGCACGAGAACACGTAGTCATGTTACATCATGGTAGGTACTATGAAGGCAGGGTGTCAACAAAGGACATTTGACTCAGGCAAAGATCAAGGGCTTGTAGAAGTCTTCAGAGTCTTACTGGGGTCCCAAGGACTGGCAGAGACTTGGGCAGTCCAGCACCCCTAGACTCATGCGCTGTACCTGTATGCTGTGGAGACAGAGACGTGGAGGCAGGGACACAGCCTAGCATGCCTGGGGGAGAGCCAGTATTTTGGTTTGGCTGGAGTCTGGGAGTGATGGGAAAATTAATGGAAGTTTGGGAGGGACACAGGTGTGGAGGACAGACTTAGAAAACCCTGCAAGACAAGGGATCCATTTTACCCTATACATGCTGGAAAAGGCATTGAATCATTTTTTCTTAATTGTGGTTAAACACATATAAAACAAAGTTTACTACTTAACCCACTTTAAATGACACAGTTTAATAGCTTACGTATGTTGACAATATTGTGTGACTACCCCCACTATCTAGCCATTCTCTCCCTCTGGCTCCTGGCAACCACGGATTTACTTTCTGTATCCATGGATTTGTCTGTACCAGGCATTTCATATTGATTTCCAGTGTTATTCATGACACTGTTCCATGTCTGTCATTCTTCTTGATGGTTGAGTAGTATTCCACTGTGGGGACAGACCACATTGTATTTTCTCATACATCTATTGATGGAGATGTGAGCTGTTTCTATCTTTTGGCTCTGGTGAAGGATGTCACTGATTCATTTTAATTTCAGTTTTAGCTTTAGCTCAGGCCAGTACACTGTAACCCTAACTTTCCTAGATTTTAGCTTACCTATCTGAATGATGTCAAGGACCATGTATCTGTGCTCACCTCATGGCATCCAGGAAACAAAGAGATGTGGAAGGGGCCAGCATACCACTGTCTCCTTCCGGGTCACACTCCTAGTGACCTAACTTCTTCCCACAAAGCCCAGGCCCTATAGGTTCTACCAACTCACAACCAAGCCTTTAGCCTATGGACCTATGGGAGACATTTAGGATCCAAACCCTCACAGTCACCCAGTGTCAGCATGGGAGAAAGGAGTTGTACCTGGGTCCATCTACCCCACAGAGGCCCTGTGGGAGGCTTACTTGGAAGTGGATCTCAATGCTGACAGGATGGAGACAATCCGCCCCACAGTTCCCTTTCTGTGGGGACTTTAAGTGAAAGCCAGTTCTCATTTAGTGAGTCCAGAACACAAGCTAAGAAGAAGCTGACCAAGAAAGGTGTCAAATGACAGAAACCAGCTGCCATACTGGGACAGGCAAGAGGATTTCTTATAAGAGTCCTGGCTTCAAGTCCCAGGCCTGCTACTTACTGGTTGTGTGTAACTTTGAGAAAAAGCCTTTAACCTTTTGCAGCCTCAGTTTCATCATCTTTGAAATGGAAACAAATGATATTAAGGTCACTTTAGAGCAATCATTTTGGAATATGATGCAGACAGACGTGTCCCAGCAGAGCTTGGTGTGCATACATGTCTTGTGTCAGTTACTCCCTCATTACTGGAACAAAATACCCAATCAGAAGCAGGTTAAGGAAGGAAAGGGTTGATTTTCAGCTTACAATTTCAAGGAGAAGTCTATCATGGTGGGGACAACATGGCAGAAGCAGAAAGACGGGGTCACATTGTCACAACAGCAGGGAAGAAGTAGAGAGAATAAAAGCAGTAAGTGGATTACTCCCGCCCCCAGTGACACACTTCCTCCAGCAAGACTCCACTTCCTAAAGATTCCTCAACCTTCCCAAACAGTGACACCAATGGGAATGTAGTCTTCAAACACGTGAGTTTGCGGTGGACATTTTACATTCAAGCCAACAGAAGCCTCAAAGCAATTCTCTTCAGAGTTACTATCAATGGTCCACTCTTTCACAGTCTTCATTGGCTCACTGTGGTCTGGAGACTGGAACCATCGGTCACCCTCCCTGGTGGACCACAGCAGCTCCAACAGGGACATTTTCCTGGAGGTCAACCTCCTGCAGGAGCTGCCAGATGAGAAGACTGGAGGCCAAAACCTTCATGTACAATCCATTGGGACTGACCCAGGACCACCTATGTCATTTGCCAGTTACTAAAGGGGCAGATCAACTGTAAGGAGGGGTGAAGAAGGGAGGGGCTCACTGCCCTGGCAGCCACCAGAGCCACTCCCCACCTGAAGGATGACTGTGGTAGGAATGAATTTTTCTCTTAGAAATGGATGCTCTAAGGGCTGAGCAGATGGCTCAGTAGGTACAGTGCTTGCCTCGTAAGCATGAGGTCCTGAGTTCAATTCCAAGACTCATGTAAAAATGCCAGGCATGGTGGTTGTCATAGTCAGCCACATGCCGCAGGGATGAATCTTCAAACCAGTCACAATTTGGGGGAGAAAAGTATTTATTGAAACTACAGATTGAGGGGAAGTTCTGTAACAGTGAAAGAGGCTGGCCCTCCTTCACAGATCCAAGCAGAGAGAAAAACCCATCACCTACACCACACACACAGAACAGGAAACAGGCTGGAGGGACAAGGAGAGAATTTCTTCTCCTTTATATAGGCTTAGGGTGTGGTCTTACAACCCTATCCCAGGCTTAATGGTTTCCTGAGTCTCTGGAATTTCCTTCCTGCATTGCCCACACAGGAAAGGATGTTTACTTCCAGCTTCTTTGAGCTTCTTTACATCCTACCCCTTTCTGAGAAGCTGCCTTCCTGTAAACATCCTCAGAGACCCACCCAAAAAATTAAAAAGATCAAGTTGACAACAAAACCTAACCATCACAGTGGTGGATGCTAGCAATCCCAGCACTGGGAAGGCAGAGGCAGGAGGCTCCCTCGGGCTCACTGGTCAGCCAATCTAGCCTAATTGGTGATCACCAGGTCAATGAGAGACCCTATCTCAAAGGAGGTGGACTGTGTTCCTAAGGACCTGAGGTTGTCCTCTGGCATCCACACACACACACACACACACACACACACACACACACACACACGGGCACACAAAAGAAAATTATAAAGAAGTGGGTATTGTATCTCACAAGTGGATCTCTGCCATCTGAATGCAGAAAGCACATGCTGAAGGCTCCTGTTGGATGAGCTGGTCATTTCTACCATGCCTTCAACCATCCTGCCTCGCATGACAGCCAGCTATAAGGAACCATAAGGACAGGTCTCCCTGAGCCCTTAGTGTATGTCTCAGGACCACACTGAACCCCCAAAGCCCCTTTGCTTTGCTTGGACCCTCAGAACTCAGATGCCTGCCATTGTCTAATCTGTGCCCCAAGACTGGCCACACATTAGCCGTTCACAAAACTCTCAAAGAATGTGGGCCTTGGCTGGGGCGTTGACTCATTGCGGTGGACACGTAGACAGAAGACACAAAAATAGATAACACAGGGAGTTTGCAAAACCTTGTGAAGCCATCCTACCCACCAGGACATCATGGCATGTACAAGCCCTGGAACCAGAGGCCACCGGTGCCCTCCACTGCAGACCATCAGGTGCTGAGTCAGCACCTCCCTCCTCCGCCCTCCTCGAAGGGGCAAGTCTAGGAGAAAAATGGACAGATTTATTTTCTCATTTACCCTGTGTCTTTAGAGTCAGCTGTGTTTCTGGCTTCTGAAACACAACAGGCCTTTAATAAATGACCGCGGTCAGAAGTCCCCGAAGGCTGTTCATTGGAACTCTGTTTTAGAAGGAGCGTTTGAATTGGGTTTGCTTCATATCCAGCCTCCATGGGATGTTGGGGGAAAAAAAACTACACCAGATGCTGATACATGGTTTAATGTTGAATAAAATAAGTCACCTTTGAGATTTCCTGTGCTTTTCTAAGATATTAATTAACACCTGTCAAAAAAGAAATCCCCTCTTCATCTTTGTGCTTTATCCAAACTGAAATTTAATCAAGTGTTTGTCGACAGACACATGTTGCTTCCTGACACAGATGTGCCCTGAGAAGGGTGTCGTTAGGTGACACCGTGGGTGTGACCATGGTGGCATGCACTTAAACAGCCTGATGGCCCAGGTCAGTCACTCAGGGTAGCTGTCTCCTGCTCTCAAGAGATAGGAGATGAACCAGGCCGCTACTTTAGCATGGCCTCACAGTGAGCTTTCTTTTCACGAGCTAGTATACTCGCTAACATGACAATAAAGAGCTGAGGAGATGTGTCAGTGGCTGATGGCACTTGCTTACAAAGCCTGCGGGCCCAGATTCAGTTCCCAGCTACCCTCATAAAGCTGGGTGCAAAAAGTGATGCCTGTATCTGGCATTCACTTACAGTGGTTAGAGACCCTGGTGCACTTGCTCTCTCTCTCTCTCCCTCTCTCTCTCTCTCTCTCACTCTCTTTCTCTCACACAAGCAAATGCATAAATAGTTAAAAGCTATAAAATAATAGTACAAAGCAGCAGGCATGGTGACTCACACTTGCAAATCCCAGCACGCGGGAGACTGAGGCAAGAAAATTGCTGCGAGTTTGAAGCTACGTAGTAAGACCTCATCTCGTACAAACAACCAAAACCAATAAAGATAGTGTGGACAGTTCAGAAGCCAGCAAGCATGATGGAATCAGGCCTGCTATATGCTTCCATCTGGCTGGAGACTTGCTCACGCCAGTGTCACCACACAGGTGAGCGATGGGTTGTGCTCTGAGGTGGGGAGGGCTGGGACATTGCTGAGTGATAGGAATTTTTCAGGTCTGCGAAATTCTCATGGGATCCCCATTATCCATGCAGCCCAGAGTTGACCAAGATGTCTGTCTTCATGCCCATTCCTCTTGTTACAAGAGTTGAAAGTGCTGTCTTTGAAATCCAGCAAACCTGGTTCAGATCCGGACCCGGTTCCTTAAGTAGCTCAGTGGCCTCCTTGGAAAATGGCTGGACTTCCTTGAATGTTCTTAGTTAATTTTTTTGTCATTGTTTGAACAAAGGTTTGGGGGCTGGGAAGATGGCACAGTCAGTAAAGTGCTTGCCAGGGAAGCATAAGGACCTGAGTTTGGATCCACAGGACTCATGCAAAAGCCAGACACCATGGCACATGGCACATGCCTATAACCCCAGTGCTGGCGAGACAGACAGGAAATCCCTGGGGCTTTTTGGCTAGATGGTTTAGCCAGATCAGTGAGTTTGGGGCTCAGTAAGGGCCCTAGCCTCCATACACACACACACACACACACACACACACACACACACACACACACGTATTGGTATTATTTTTAAAAATATTTTTAATTTAATTTTTGGGGTTTTTTTGAGGTAGGGTCTCACTGTATACCATCCTAATCTGGAACTCACTCTGTAGCCCCAGGCTAGCCTCGAACTCACAGTGATCCTCCTACCTGTGCCTCCCTGAGAGCTAGGATTAAAGACATGTGCCTAGTTCATTCTTTCTTTATTTTTATTTAAAAATATGTCTCAAAGACTCTACAAAATCTCCACAGGCCACGCTGTTCCATTCGCTTGTGGCAGCCAGGAAGTCAGAAAAGAGTTCTTCATTCATTAAACAGTGTCAATCGGGTCCCTGTCCCTACCTACAGTCTACCAATGACAGGACTTGTCACCCACAGCCTTTCCTGTGGAGAATGTCATCATGGAGGTGGCTAGTGATCCCAGAACAGGAAGATCTCCTCACTCTCCTCTCACCTGCCCCCTCACCTCCCCAGACATTAGTTACCCCAAACTTTCACTTGACATCGCTTTCCATGAGGTGATGGCGACTTTTTCAGTGTGGGTGTCCAGCCTTGTCACCTGGAGAGTGCCTCACCCCAGGCCATCATCACCGAAGAAGCTACTTGTGCAATGGGGTGTTCCTGGCTTTCCCATCAGAGTCCTGAGTTTCTGTGAGCTTCCCTGCACAGTCTGGGGTATCAAAGCATTAAGAGAGCAGCGAGGTAGTATGATGCAGAGACAAGCCTGAGCCACAACTGGATCAACCCCTGGCTAGGCCCTCACATCACACAGCAGTCCAAGGATAAAGCCTGGTTGTAATTAACACTGGGGAAGAAATTGCTCTTCACGAGTGGAAAATGAACCTTTTAAAAGCAAGCGACCTAGCAAACCACTTAAGAGAAGTCAAAGAGAAATCTCCCCCAAAAAGCCCCAAAGAGGCTTCACTTATAATTAGCAGTCAAAAGATTTCTGGTGCTGTTTCATCAATCTCTGTTTAAGGAGGAGGGGAAAAAAAAAAAGAAACTAAGATTATTTTGACAAGATAGAGTTTTGACTGAGGTTGGGGTAAGCTAAAAGCGTTACTTTCAAATGTAATTATGTGAAATTTCAATTATCACCCTTCTTTTTGAAAGTCTCTCTGTTCAGCAGGCAATTAGTAGACACGAAAGCCGACGGAGGTTTGTGTGGTACGCACTGTGATTCTTTCCAGGGTCAGACATGTTCGCTGGAAATGGCTGCCCCCCCCCAAAAAAAAAATCCCCACAGCCCTGGGAATAAGGTCCGAGGGAAGTGGGAACAATGGTCTTTTTGACTCAGGAATTGAAACGTCCAGTGGTTGTCTGTTCTGGGGGGCCCACACCTTCATTCCCAATGTCTGCGGTTCTCAGGGGTATTTGATGCAATAAGCCTCCAGACCCCAATGCTGGATGCTTTCCTCTGACTATAGGCTCTGCTGCAGGAGATGACACTGTGCTAGAGAATTCCTGCCTGGCCATCATCCTGGATGGAGCTGAGGGAATGCAGCCCTGCTGAGGGCGCTGATGTCATCAGAGGCTGTTCCCTCTGCCCTGTGCCTCTCGGGCTGCTCACTTTATGTGAATTAATGATGTGGCTGTCAATCAAATGATGCCGCTGCTGCATTCATTAGCCTTCAGATTCAGATGCAGCCACTAAGGGCTAAGCAAAGGCGCAGAGGCAGGCCTGCAACAAATTAGCCATCAAGCTCGGCATTGTCCTAACAGCTGGCTTTGCAGGGGACACCTCACATTGTGCCCCGGCACAAGTGGCCTGAGGCACACACCTTGTAGAAGTACATCACCCTGGCTAGTACAGCCGACTGAAGCTTAGGAAAGTGGAGGCCTCCATGGCTCAAGGTTGTCTAGAGATTCCTGAATGAGAGGGAGAAAGAGAGAGGTGAATTGATGGATTGACAGTCAGGCTGTGCCTATCAAGAAGCTGAGCATCTCTGCCAGCCCTGCAGCTGCACGGGTCCTGGCCACTGGCTCCAGCTGCAGCCCCGTGAGCCTCTGAAGTGCCTGCTCTTGGACTTTGCTCTGGAAAGCCTTGAAGTGGTCCAGCCCCAACTCCTCTCTCTTGGCACCTCCCTTCTCTTCCCCCCTCCCTCCCTTCTTTTTCTCATTCCATTTCTGGCCATCCTACATCTGTGCTTCAGCAACATGGATTCTCAGAGCCTCTTCTTTCTCTTCTCTCTCTCTCTCTCTCTCTCTCTCTCTCTCTCTCTCTCTCTCTCTCTCTCTCTCTGTACATGTGCATTGAAGGCCAGAGGCCAACATTGGATGCCTTCAGTTGCTCTCCACCTTATTTTGAGAGCACCTCTCAGTGAACCTGGAGCTCACTGATATGTCTAGGCTAGCTATCTAGCAAGCCCCAGGGATCCTCCTGTCTCTGCTTCCCCAGGGCTGGGATTGCGGGTGCGCACCACCATGCCCGGCTTTTAGGCTTTTATGTGGGTGCTGGGGATCCAAACTCAGGAGGCAAGTATGGACTGAACCATCTCCACAGCCCGGTGGATTCTGACTTCTCGAAGCTATCCAGGTTGCCTACAGATCTGTTCCCTCCTCTTTAAGTACAAAAAAATTCTCTCCACCCCCCCCCCTCTCAAAAAGAAACCCACCAAACCCTTAGGGGCTACTTCTGGGAAACCTTCAGGTCACTGCCAAAAACTATTTTCCCACTGCTGGAGCATACACACTATGACTTTGAGGAATTTTTCACCCAGTGCTTCTATGTTCCAGGTGCCATTGGAGACCCAGGGGAAAAGCAAGGATCAGACTGCAGAATGTCAGGGAACTAGGCAGGGGAAGGGAGGCAGAGAAGGGAGTGTGTGTGTGGGGGGGGTTCATCCAGAGCCAAAATCAGATGACAATGGAAAGGGAATGCAGGAGGGAGTTATGAGGACGTCTGGAGGCCAAGCACCCCAAAACCAAGGCAAAGCAAAGAGCATGTGCAAAGGCCAGTGAGACTGCATGGGGCCCTGTGTGGCCTTTACAAACCACTGCTTCCCAGGAAATGGACAGTAACCATCCATCCATGTGCATACCCAGGGTCTGCCCTGGGCTGTCTTCTCCGGGTGGGATGGGGCACTCCAGTCCTCTACCACAGAGCATGCTACCTTGCACGAGGCCTGCTGCAGGCTGCAGGGGCTGGGACCATGTGTGTGCTCGGATTCTGCAGGCTAGTTTGAAAGGACGACCTTTGCTCGGCAGAGTAATTTTGGTTTGAGTTGGCACCCGAGACAAAGCGGTCTTTCAACACACCCGCGGCCTATAGGCAGCCAGGACATTTTCAATGAGATTGCGGGAAATTTGCCAAGTCGTTTGGGGCCCGTAAATTAGGCCTTGTTTAAAAATTTAGATAAAGCCCTGATGTGAGAGAGAAATGCTTTCATAACATTAAACGTGAATTATCCTGAAAACCCCTTTCAAGTTCAATGGAACCGGTCTCTGGAAGGAAAGAGACACGAAATGATTCACATGTCAAAAGAGTTTTCATGTATTGTCCCAAGTGAAACCCGGGCATTTTTTTGTGGTTTAATAGTTCAAATGCACATGGAAAAGGAATGCATTTGGAGAATGCTGAGCCTGTTTGGGGACTCACTTCCATAAACCCATCTGCTTTGATCCCGTATCTGCAGGAACTCTTCAAGGGGGGCTCCCACCATCCCTGCTCAGAGATGAAGAACCTGTAGCAGAAACTTACCTCTGGTTGGTCAGCTGCAGGCTGGCTCCCAGCATGCCTGGTGTCCATCGTTGTTAACCCATGACAAGCCAGGAAGCATGATCATCTATCTATTTTAGACATGTGTTCCCAAAGACATTGTGTATTGTGTCTTGGACCATGGGTGACCAATGGTCCCCTGAGAAAAGCGCTGAGTCAGCTTCTGTAGGTTAGTGCCTGACACCACTGCCCCCCCACTGGTCGCACCCTCCTGAAGACTCACCCCTTTTCTCTTCTGGATCACATAGGATGGGATCCATTGTAAGGAACAGAAACCCCAGTTGCACGGGCTTGGATGATGAGGGACAGACATCCTAACTTCAGAGTTTGGAGGGCTGTGGTCTTCCCACATAACCCTGGAAAGGTTCTGGAGCCTTGCTAGAGGAAGTGGGTCACTGGTTTTGAGGTTCTATAACCTGGCCCCACTTCCTGCTCTCTCTTTGCTTCCTGTTTTGGGATGCCATGTAACCAGCTGCCTCCTGTTTCCCTGCCAGATGAGATATAAGTTAAAATAAGCCCTTCCTCCCTTAAGCTGTTCCTTGTCAGACATTTGGTCCCGGCAATGAGGAAAGTTAATGAATATAAATAGTTCTGGACTCAGATCTGAATGGATCCACTGGGTACCATCCTGCCTCTGATCAAGTGACTGGATCAGGGATCTAGGAGGAGAGGAGAGGAGGTGGGGGCCTTCAGTAAGCAGTGTGCCCTGGACTCAGGGCTGATAGAAACCAGTGGTTACTGCTGAGCTTCTCTGATGAACAAAAGAGGTACCCTGCCCCCCACTCCCCTGCTCCCACAAGTGCAGATTCACCAATCCCCATGGTGTCTGCAAGCTACCAGTGCAGCCGGGGATGTGGCTTAGCAGAAGGGCAGTGGCTGAGCATCTGCGAGGCCGTGGCTTCCATCCCCAGGGCTGGAAATACATCATCTCAATGCAGCATCGCTGAACGTGAGGTTGGTTCCAGAAACTCAAAATCAGCTCTCGGGCCAGGGCAGAGTGCTGGGACACCTCCCTTAATGTTTGTGTGTGTCATGAAGTGGGACATCTGGATCCTGGAACCAAACTCAGATGAGGGGAAAGAGAGGACAGGAGGATGGTAACACGAGCTCCTTCCTGAGACTGCCCGAGGGCTTCCCTGGCTGCGTCCAGCTCAGGACTCCATGATGTAGCTTTCAGGTATAGATGATGGAGAGAATTTCACTGGGACTGCAAAGCATAGATTCAAGCCAGACACATCCCTTCCCCTTTGTCAATGTGCTCGACCATAAAAAGATTGCAGTAATGACCCATCCCTCCTCAGGGCCACTGTGAGATGCCCACTGTGGCCTTCCTTGCTTTGTAAACCACAGGATGCTCTGTATATGTAAATATGAGGCTGCCTGTTATTCTTCTGCAGGTGCCCCCCCACCCTAAATGGACCATGAGCCAATAACATTATGCAGAAGACAATCCATGAGCTCTGAAGTCAGACAGGCCTGGGTTCAAACTTCAGCTCTGCTGCTTACGAGCTGTGTGGCTGTGATAATGACACTTAACCCCTCTGAAACTTAGTTAGAGGGTGACAATATGCTGTGTCTCTAAAAGTTGTTGCAGGGGCTGAGGAGATGGCTTGGTGATTAAAACTGCTTGTTTGCAAAGCTTGATGGGCCAGGTTCAATTCCCCAGCATCCACAAACAGCATTTATTTACAGTGGCAAGAGACACTGTGTGCGCAAGTGCACACACACAATAGATTAAAAAAAATTCAAGGTGGTTGCAAGGATTGAATGAAGTAATATCTAAAAGGGGGAAAATAGGGCTGGAGAGATGGCTCAGCTGTTAAGGCACTTGCCTCCAGTGCCTAAGGACCCGGGTTCAATTCCCCAGGACCCACATATGCCAGACCCACAAGGTGGTGGCCCTGGTTCTCTCTCTCTCTCTCTCTCTCTCTCTCTCTCTCTCTCTCTCTCTCTCTCTCTCTCTCTGCTTGAAAAATGAATAAAATATTTTTTAAAAAAGGGGGAGAATACAAAAATGATAATTTGATAACAATGTCATACCTTAATACATGTTGGTCAGACATAAAATCTGACACCTGCACCCAAATCCATCCTTCTTCTGGTAGTGGTTTCTGTTATGAGTTTAGGGTCTATCTTCCCCTTATTCTTAGAAGTGAAGTTCATAGGCCTTTTCCTTTCCCACGTCCGGTACCTTAGGCTAAATAGCGTACTTATTTCTCTTAGCCTGTTATTAGTTCAGGGACCGGCCCATCATCATCCAATCAGAGAGAAGACAAGAGCACCCTGGGAAGCTCCAACGAGGTGGCTTTCTGCAGCCGGACTTGGCTGCATTGATTTTAGCACCTTGAGGAGAGAGCTTTCCGAAGCAGGAGGCAAGAGGTGGTGTGGGTCCCTCAGCCTCTAACATTGCAGTTACACATTCTCACATAGTCTTTGTATATGTTTAACATTTTTGTGTGTATGATGTGTGTATGTGTCTATGCATGTCTGTATGTGGGCATTCATGTGTGTAGATGTGTGCAGAGGCCAGAGGTTGATGTCTGGTGTTTCGCTCCACCTCCTTCATTGAGACGGGCCTCTAACTTGAACTCAGAGTTCTCCAGTTCAGTTTGTCTAGCTCCGAGGGTCCTCCTAGCCACCTCCTGGCCACTGGGATGATTGGCAGGCCGCTGCACCCACCTGGCATTTATGTGGGTGCTGGGATCCAAACTCAGATCTTCACACTGGTACAGCGAGCATGTTACCAACTAAGCCCTCTATCTCTCCAGCCCCCAAATAGTTCTGTTTCTAATCTAGCTCTAGTTGGGAATTTCCATCAGTTCCAGCCAAAAGAGACCTATCAGTTTGTACCTAGAGAACCAGCTTCTGGAAGGTTCCTCAGGAGGCACTGAGGCCCAGCAGCCCTTCCCCCACTGCTTCCTCCCACCCCACAGTGCCACAACTCCGGTGCACCTTAGGACGATCATCCTGGAGCTTCCAGCTGGCACTTGGCCTGCACGCTGGAGATGTGAAGACAGCAGACTGCAGATTGCACGTGTCACAACGTCTCGTGTCAGCCTGGATATGGAGACAGCGTGAGAACGCAGGGACCCATCTTCAGCTTGGCTGCATTCCTCCTGGAGAGTGAAAACTCTCAGGGACTTGCTCCCCTCCAGGGGTAGAGAGTCTTGGGGACAAAGTGCACACTCGTGGGTGCATGTCTGAAGATCTAGTTGTTTCTATGCATGAGGAAAGAGTAGAGTGAGGTCTGGGGTCATCTCTCTTCAAGTCACAGCCCGGGTTCTGGCAAGCACTCCGAGTTGTTAATAAACGTTATTTTGATTGGATTTGGAAGTTTGCAGAAGACAAAATGACACATTTTCACAGTTCCCTGTCAAACCAAAGTGTGACTGCCAAACTGTTAAGTTTTTAAAAAGCAGGAAGAGACGCAGCTCCTGTGAATGTCTCCCTTGCAGTTTCCAGTTTCTCGGGGCTGTTCTGTAATTGACATTCCCCATCGTTGTTGGCAGATTTGCCTCATGGATGGTCGCTGAGCCTTCTGGGACAGGAGCGAACTCTTGGGGGAATGTTTATAGTGATGTTATCAGTCAGAAGGGGTCTTGAGTGCATTGGAATAGGTGTGTGTGTGTGTGTGTGTGTGTGTGTGTGTGTGTGTGTCCGCACACACATGTGCCACAGTGCATGTGTGGAGATCAGAGGACTTCGGGATGGTCCTGGCTTTTTCACCTCATCTGAGGCAGGGTTTCTCTGTCTGGATCTCACTCTGCTGCTGATCTTTGCTGCATTCGCTTCGAGCTTCCAGGAAATTCTCCTGCCTCTGCTTCTTTGTCTCACCACCAGCATGCTGGGATTACAGAAACCCACCATAGCCCTTTTTTTTATGTGGGGCCTGGGGATTGAACTGGGGTACTCAGGCTTGAGCAGCAAGCATTTTGTTAAGCATCCCCTGTAGAGGGTGATTGTAGAGAGTCTTATCTGAGAATGCTTTGGTCTACAGGAGACTCCTGCTGTGGGGGAAAGAACCTGTAAGTGATGAAGAATTTTTCATGTAAAATCGGTTAAGTACTCGGACTGAAGATTGATGGTGGATGTTCCAGACTTTTCTGAGAAGGCTAAATGAGCCAGCAGTGTTCTTTCTTTGAGGCTTTTATTATTTATTTATTTATGTATTTATTGCTTATTGTGTGTATACATGGAGGTGGTGTGCATGTATGCATATTTGTACCCATGCAGGTGCATGCGTGAGTGCAGGTGTGCACACACACGTGTGTGTGTGTGTGTGTGTATATGGAGGCCAGAAATGATGACATCTTCCTCGATGGCTCTTCACCCGATTTATTGAGTCAGGGTCTCTCACCTGAACCCAGAACTCACTGATCAAGCTAGTCTAGCTAGCCAGCTTGCTCCAAGATTTCCTGTCTCTGACTCTCCAACACTGACATCATAGGTGTTTGCCACCACACCTGGCTTTACCATGGATGCTGAGGTCTTTATGCTTGGGTGGCAGGTGCTTTTACCCACTGAGCCAGCCCGTTTGATTTCATCTCGGCTCTGCTCATCTTCCTGCCCACCCTGAAGCTTGAGGCTCTGATCTCCTCCTCTCCCTTTCACGATCTTTCCCTCTGCACACAAGACAGGACCCCAAGCATCCCCCCTCACAGAAGTCCACTTGTGGGACTTTATCTCACATACAACATCACATGCCCACCCTGAGCACGCATGTACATCAGAGGCAGGTGTGGGCTCTGGCTGCTCTTCTCAGCGGGGGACTAGAATGACTGCTTGGGAAGCTGAGCCTTCATAATGGTGGTTTCCTAGTCGAGAGAAATGACAAGATACACTTAATAGGGTTAGATGTGGTTACAGATGTCTCTGCGTATCCATAGAGAGATGGGTATCAGGACTCCAAAGATGCCAAAACTTGAGGATGCCCAAGTCCCTCGTTGGTATGGCGGTGTTTGCACAACCTCCTTCATCCTTTAAATCATCTCTAGGAGACTTTCAACACGGTGTACAATGTAAGTGGTTGTTAGACTGTATTGTTTAAGAAAGGATGTGTTGGGGCTAGGGGTGTAGCTCAGAGGCAGAGCGCATGCTTAGCTTGTGCAAGTCACCAGGTTTTATCCTTAGCATAAAAAAAAGGCCAAGTGTGTGCACGCTTAGTACAGACACAGCCATTGTAGACAGCACTTTACACAAACTAGACGCAAGTGTAAAGATGTCCAGCAGGAGAGACTGAGGGTCCCAGAGTCCTGGGAGACTCCAGCAGGGGGCGCTCCACACCTCTTCATTTGCATATATTCAGCATAGTGCTTAGAGAGACTAGCTTAAGGTTTACTTCCTGGCGGGTTCTAGAGGTTCCTTCCCCCCCAAAAAAAATATTTGTGATGTAAGATTAGTTGAACCAAGGATACAGAACCCATGGATTGAAGACTGACTGTACTAGACATGGTGGTGAGCAAAATGACAGCCCCCCCCCAAAGATACCCATGTGCCAATCCCCCAAACCTTACATGAACACAGGACAGATGTGAGTATGTGAGGGGGGTATCTTGGTGAATCCAGTGTGGTCGCAGGTCTTTATGAGAGGGAAGCGAGAGTCTCAATCAGAGTAGGAAGTGTGATGACCAAGGTTCACAAGACGATGTTGGAAGTGAGCCAGGAACTATCCAGATGTTAGAATAGGCAGGAGCAAATTCTCCCCAAGCCTGCAGCAGGATCCAGCCCTGCTGATGACTTTTAAAATATGTTTTTAATTATTTGCAAGCATGGAGAGAGAGAGAGAGACAGACAGAGAGAGAGAGAGAGAGAGAGAGAGAGAGAGAGAGAGAGAGAGAGAATGGGCGGGCTAGGGCCTCCATCCACTGCAAACACCATGCACCACCCTGTGCATCGGGCTTTTACATGGGTACTGGGGAATTGAACCCTGGTCATTAGGCTTTGCAGGCAAGTACCACTTAGCCATCGCTCCAGTCCTCAACTGACATCTTGATGTTGACCCCAGCTTGCCTTGTCTAACTCAGACCTCGAGGATGGTGAGATAATAAATGTGTCCTTGGAAGCTGCTGGGTGTACGGTCATTTGTCAACAGCAGCTGCAAGAGACTCATTCACACCCCCACCCCACCCCAGAGCAGAGCATCCGGTACATAGAATATAGTTCATTCTCTCTTGGTGGTTCAGAAGGTCCAGCAGGTTCCTACAGTGCCTTGCAGATATGGATACAAAAATAAATGAACATTTCTCAGTGCTTGGTTAGCGAGAACTTGGATTTTTGGGACATAAATAAATCAGGCTTTAGTGTACTAAATTTAAAATGATTAAAAAGAGGGGGAAAACACTGACCTTTTTGGAATGGAAAGGAACATTCTAGCTCTGGGAGCTGAGATGGCACAGTCCATAAAATGCTTGCCACCCAAGCATGAGGACCTGAGTTCAGATCTCTATCACCCATGTAAAAACTGGGTGTGTTGGCACATGCCTGTGACCCCAGTGCTGGAGACGAGGAGACAGGAGGATTCCTGGGGCTCACT
>PVHP010028360.1:0-23182 GCA_004024765.1 Zapus hudsonius | reverse complement strand
AAACAAAAGTCTGAGATGGGGAGTTTCAGATAACTGAATGTAAATCCTTTATCAGATTTTAACTTGTGCAGTACTTGAAGTGAAACACAATGAAAACTTTAACAGAAATTGTCTCTTAATACATTTACAGTCTTGTATTTACAAGCTAAATATATATAGGAAATCACAAATAAATCCCTTTTAAGTTTAAAAAAAATAAAGCCAAACTCTGTACATGCTGCAAGTATAGTGCATGGTCACAGGAATTTTCAGAGGGGGGCAGGCAAGAAATAGTGACGGAGAAATATGTCAATTTATGCCATAAAACAAGAGAAAATGAGTTTTGTTTCAAAACTGGCATTCCCAAATCACTATATGGAGGGTTTTAACCAGCAAGTTTCTCCAAATACCTTCATGCCCTTTGTGCTACTTAAATCACATCATTCTGGAAGGCATGGAGAATTGCTTGGCATAGCCAAGTCAGAAAAATGAGCCTTAAGGGAGAAGAAATTCCCAAATTTAGATGGATCTAGTCACCACCGGAGCTGATTCCTGACCCTCACTTCCATGGTGTCCCACCCCACTCACTCCTGATAGGAGAGTCTACTTTCGGGACACCTTGATCCCACTAGCCAGCAGCTTTATTTAGGGCAGTGCGTTGCAGATTCCAAGGTGGATACATGGGACAAGCCAAGTATACTTTATTTTAGAATTTTTTTTATTGTCCATAATGAGTTACAGTATTTAGTGGGCAAACAATGAGTTGTTATCCCCAATTCCCCGCTGCCCTCCCCTCCCCCTTCCACTGGATAATCTCCTCCATGGGTCCCCTGGATCAGTCCTTGTGACAGGGGACCATGGATAGCCTAGTATTCAGCCAGGTTCTCCTGGCCATGCCTCTGGATAATCTCCCCCACCACATTTATGTGGTCTTCCACATGTACTCTTGTTGTAGGTCCCCAAAATGTTACAGGAAAGACTGAATATGGATTTGTATCCACACCCCTCATTGCCTCAAAATAAAAATGCCCATTACAAAAATTTCAGTTTCTTCCTGGAGTAGATTTTCTTGAACTTTATAGTATTATTTAGCATTAAATATAGCTCTTACACTCTCCTATACTGGTATTTGTTAGGAAGGCAGGGTTGAGGAAAGTGTATTTTTTAAAATAATAGAATTTCTTCTCTCATAATTTGAAGGCTACAGAGATTGAATATCTGGTATAACTGGAAGAAGGTGATGAGCCTACTACTTCTTTGGAAGATTTTATAATTTTTTTATTGTCCATAAAGAGTTACATTGTTTAGTGAGCCAACAATGAGTTATTATCCCCAATTCCTCATTGGCCCCCCAGCCCCAGTCAGCTGGATATCCTCCTCCATGGGCCGTCTGGATCAGTCTTTGTGGTAGGGAACCATGTATTCAAGTATACATGTATTCATGTATGCCTAGTATTCAGCCAAGTTCTCATAACCCAAGTGTGTTGTAACTGAGGGGTGCCATGCCTCTGGTAATCTCCCCCACCACGGTTCTCACAATCTTTCTACCCCCTCTTCTGCTCAGTTCCCTGAGTCATGGTGGGTGAGTATTAAGGCTGCATTAATGTTGTGAGCTTAGGGGTTTTTGTGTCGAGAATCTTAGGGTTCTGTGTCACTGGCTTATCCTTTGTTGATTGAATGGATGTGGCTGTGGGTCCCTTATTCATCCCATCATTATCTGCAGTGTTCCATATATGTTCCTCCACCATATGACTGTGGTGGCTCATCTCTTGCCAGGATCTCAGCTTTCTGACTGCGGTTGGTTGGTAGGGTTATTTGGGCCACAGCTCTCTCGCTGCATCCTGAAAAATACAAACACAATCTCCATCGGAGAGTGAGATCAGTATAGGTAAACAAATATACACCATACTGGATTACCTAGATTCTATTTTTAGAAGTCTCCCAGTCAGTCACTTGCATAGTGCATCTTTTCTTGGGAGCCCAAGAGTACGGGATCCAGTGCATATCGCCCAGAATCCCCAGTTCCAATCAAGGGTTCCCCCTCACTGAGTTGAATATTTGGCCAAATTCAATAGCTGTTGATTGTCTCCCCCAGGCCCAGGATCCACCATTGCACAAGTGCTCCTTTCTTAGTTTGCTGTTCTCTCCCAGTAGGAGGTGTGGTCAGCCTACTCATGGCCGCAGACTGTGTTTCATGCCAGTGGTCTGTTTACTGTCATTGATCTGCTTCCCCTGGCAGCTTTTTAGTGCCTTCCAGCACTGCATTAACTGCCATCTGGGGGCTGGTTATCATTCCAGACTGCAAAGGGTCTCTCGATGCTGATCAATGGCATTCTGTGGTTTCTTCAGCACCACGGTTTTGCCTCAGGACTGGGGAGGGCGTTCAAGAGCATTGACTGAATTCTGTCTTGTTTTTGGAACCTCATGGGTCACCTTGGTCAACAGCTCAGTGAGGGAAGGAACTGGTGGCCAGGACCCAGGGTTGTCAGACTGCTCAATTATTCACAGGCTTAGACATTCTACCCTACTACTCATGGCCCCTCTTGCAAGTTGACGCCCAATACTTGCTCTGTAGGTTATAGTATGCTCGTGAAGATTTTATGTTTTTGAACCTAATTTGGTTTAGCCTTACGATTAAGCCATTCCCCTCCCCTCTTCCCTTACACCTCATTCATAACCTCTCACTTCTTTTGACTAGTCTGCATAGAGAAAACAGTTATCCTGGTTAAGGACTGCATATGAGGGAGAGTATGCAGCATTCAATTCTCTGTTCTTTTGAGTGTTCACTTAGTAAGATCTGCTTGAAGTCAGAACATTTTTTCCTAAGTTTCGATATGTCGTTTTTCCTTTCAGCTGAGAAAAATTCCATCATGTAAATATAACACAGTTTTGCTGTCCATTACTCCATGGATAGGCATTTGGGTTGATTCCAATTCTTGGCTATTAGGAATTGAGCTGCTATAAATATAGTTGTACAAAACTTTCTTCATCGAGATGTGACATGTTGCAGGTAGATGCCTAGTAGAGGGATAGCTGGGTCCATTGGTAGTTCTATGTCCATTCTGTCTAGGAATGTCCACACTGCTTTCCATAACAGTTGAACAAGTTTGCAATCCCACCAGCAGTGAATGAGGGTTCCTTTTTCCCTGCACCCTCGCCAGCAACAATTGTTGTTGGTTTTATGATTACCATTCTGAAAGGGGTACATTATTGGCCCCCTTGTCAAAGACCAAATAACTGAAGTTACTTCCAATTAAATCTGGGTGTTCAATCCTGTTGCATTGATCCATCTCTCTGTTTTTATGCCAGTACCATGCTGTTTAAGTTACTATGGCTTTGTAATATGTATTGAAGTCAGGGATGGTGATATCCCCTGAGTAGATTTCTTTTACTTAGAATCATTTTAGATATGTGAGGTCTTTGGCACTTCCAAATAAATTTAGAGATTATTTTTTTCTATGTCTGTGAAGAAAGAAGTTGGGATTTTTATCGGCATGGCATTGAATCTGTAAATCGCTTTTAGCAGTATTGCCATTTTTACTATATTGATTCTCCCTAACCATGAGCATGCAATACCTTTCCATCTTCTCACATCCTCCTCTATTTCCTTCTTGAGTGTTTCAATATTTTCCTTATATAAGTCCTGTACCACCTTGATTACTGATATTTCAAGGTATTTGATTTTCTTTGACGATATAGAAAATGGGACAGTCTCTCTGATGACTTTTTCTGTCTGCTTGTCCTCAGCATATAGAAAGGCTACTGATTTTTGTGTGTTAATTTTGTATCCTGCCACGTTGCTAAAGGCATTAATCACCTTCAATTGGTTACTGATACTATTCTTTGGGTCTGATATATAAAGGATCATGTCATCTGCAAAGAGGGATAGTTTAATTTTTTCCTTTCCAAATTGTATCCATTTTTATGCCCTTCTCCTGTTTTATCGCTTGGGCTAGAACTTCAAGCACTATGTTAAAGAGCAGTGGTGAGAGTGGACACCACTGTCTTGTTCCCAAATTGAGTGGGAACTCCTTGATTCATTCCCCATTTAGAATGATTTGTGCTTTAGGAATTTTGTAAATTTTCTTTATTAAATTGAAGTATATTCCATCTATGCCTATTCTTTCCAGAGCTTTGAACATGAAGTGATGTTGAATTTTGTCAAAGGCCTTCTCTGCATCTATTGAGATAACCATGTGGTTTTTGTGGTTGAGCCGATTAATGTGATATATTACATTTATCAACTTGCATATGTTGAACCATCCCTGCATCTCTTCGATAAAGCCAATTTGGTCAGGGTGGATAATATTTTTGATGTAGCATTGTATCTGGTTTCCTAGGACTTTTTCCAGGATTTTTGCATCTAAGTTCATCAGAGATATAGGTCTATAGTTCTCTTTTCTTGTTGCATCTTTGCCTGGTTTGGGGATTAGGGTAATGGTAGTTTCATAGAAGGTGTTTGGAAGCCTTCCCTCTTTTCCTATGCTTCTAACAAGCTTCAGAAATAGTGGTTTCAGCTCTGTGATGAAGGTTTGGTAGAATTCAGGTGATTAACCATCTGGTCCCGGGCTTTTCCTTTTGGGAGGTTTTTATTACAACTTCAATCTCTGTGGATGTGATAGGTTTATTTAGTGATTTTATCTGCTCTGGCTTAAGCTTTGGCAGTTGGTAGGTGTCCAAAAACTTATCCATTTCATCCAAGTTCTCTAATTTTGTGGAGAAGAGATTTTGGAAGTATGACCTGATTTTATTTCCAATGTCTTCAGGGTCTCTTGTGATCTCACTATTGTCATTTATGATTTTGTTGATTTGGGCTTTCTCATTTCTTCGTTTGATTAGATTGGCCAGGGGTTTGTCAATCTTATTAAATCTTTCAAAGAACCAACTCTTTGATTTATCTATTTTTTAATCATTTTCTTTATTTACAATTCGTTAATCTCAGCTCAGATTTTAATTATTTCCTTTCATCTTTCACTCCTCGGGTTAGCTTTTTCCGTCAGTTTCAATGATCTTAGGTGGGTGGTTAGGCGATTGATTTGAGACCTCTCTGTCTTTGATGTGAAGGCATTTATCACAATGAACTTTCCCCTCAGGCCTACCTTCATTGTGTCCCACAAGTTCTGATAAGATGTGGTATCATTTTCATTTATTACTAGGAAAATCTGAATTTCCTGTTTTATTTCTTGGATGACCCAACCATATTTTAGGAGCGAATTATTCAGGCGCCAGTACTTTGTGTATTTTTTGTATCCTGTTCCATTGTTACTTTCTACCTTTAATGTACTATAATGTGATATGATGCAAGGAACTATATCAATCTTCATGAATTTGTTTAGGGAAGATTTGTGACCTAAGATGTGATCAATTTTAGAAAAAGTCCCAAGCGCTGCTGAGAAGAATGTATATTCTGTGTCTTTGGGGTAGAACGTTCTGTAAATAGCTGTTATCCCCAGCTGGTCAATGGTGTTATTGAGCTCCATTATGTCCCTGCTGATCTTCTGTTTGGTTGATCTGTCTAGAGCTGATAGAGGTGTATTAAAGTCTCCTACTATGATGGAATTAGAGTCTATTTCTGCTTTATTTTTGAGTAGGGTTTCCTATATAACTGTGTTGCACCCAAGTTTGGTGCATATATATTGATGATGGTGATATCTTCCTCTTGGATCATTCATTTAATGAGTAAGAAGTGACGATCATTACCTTTTTTAATTGATTTCGGTGTAAAGTCTATTTTGTCAGAGATTAATGTAGCCATACCTGCTTGCTTTTTAGTTCCACATGCCTGATAAACTTTTTTCCATCCTTTTACTCTAAGAAGATTTCTGTCTTTAGAGGTAAAGTGCATTTCCTGAAGGCAGCAGATGGAAGGGTCCATTTTTCTGATCCACCCTGCCAGTCTGTGTCTTTTTATAGGGGTGTTAAGTCCATTTATATTCAGTGATATAACTGTGAGGTTTGCTTTAAGCCCTGCCATGATGAAGGGTTAATGGGAGTTTTTGACTGTGCTGGTGTTATTAGCACACTGATTGTGATTATTGTGTCTGATCTCTGGTACTCTTCTGAGGTATAATTCTTGTTTCTTCTGTGTAGGATATCTCTCCTGAAAATTTGGGTTTGTTTTCAAATAGTCGTAGAACTGGTTTACTTCATGGAACACTTTCAATTCTTCATCTATTATGAGGGATAGCTTTGCTGGGTACAGTTGTCTAGGTTGAAAGCCATACTGCTTTAAGCCCTGAAAAGCATTATTCCAAGCGCTTCTGGCTTTCATGGTTTCTAATGAGAAGTCTGAGGTAAGTCTCATGGATTTTCCTTTATAAGTTATGGTTTGCTTTTCTCTAGCAGCTTTGAGTATTTTCTCTTTGCTTTCTATGTTAGGCATCTTAATTAGTATGTGTCTTGGAGAATTCCTCTTCATGTCCTGTCTGTTTGGAGTCCTCAGGGCTTCTTGAAAGTTGAGTGGGCTTTCTCTTGTTAGATAGGGGAATTTTTCTTGAATAGTTCTGTTGAAAATGTTTCCCTTAGCCTGGGCTTCTTCTCCCTCTGGGATCCCCATGATTCTAATATAGGGCCTCTTTATGGTATCCCATAGATCTCTCAAATTATGCTCACTTGATTTCTTGAATTTTTTGAATCCTATGACATCCTTATTAATTCCTTATGTTTTGTCCTCAGCATCTGAGAGTCTGACCTCCGGATTTTCGACTCTGGGACTGATTGATTCTAGGGAGGTTTTTAACAACTCCATTTCATTTTTGGTTTCTGCTATAATTTTGTTAATAGACTCCAATTCTTTGGTGAGATCCAATTTCCAGTCCATTTTTGTTTTTGCTAGGGATTCCTGAAAATCATTTTTAAGTTTTCTTAAGTCCCCATCAAATTTAATCAATTGATTGTCTAGCTCCTTCCAAAGTTGGTTCATCTACAATTCACTTAATGTATTTCTAAATCCATTCATATTTCTCTCCGTTAAATTCAGTCTGGAGTCTATGCTTGAGTTGTCGAGCTTCATCTCATTCATGTCTTTTTTCATAGTTTCCATATCAGCCATTAACTGCTTCATGTTTGCATTGGAGTTCTGGTCAGGAATCATATTCTTCTCTCTTTGGTATTGTATTTTTGTTGTCTCCACTTCCTTGTCACTTTCCTATTCCATAATGGGACTAGAGGTTCTGAGTTGGGGAGATCCATCTTTAATTTCTGTGGGGTTTTTTCCTTGGTTTCTGCCCATGTCCAGGTTGGTGAGTGGGACTCAGGCACCCTGGGGAGTGTTGTTCAGCCCGCTTTGCTGTGTCCTTCCTTCAATGGCACATGGTCCCTGATGCCCACCGAAGTCACCTGTGAGCACCCTGCAGTGGTGTGTGGTCCCTGCCTGAACTGGACTTTGCACTCCCAGCATTGGCTGCGGTTCCTAGGCTGCGGTCCTGATTGGGTTTCTGGAAGCAAGCTAGGTCAGCTTGTCCTAGAAGCACATCTCCCTGTGTGTTTGGGGTGGTCACCGAGAGAAGTGCACCCAAGGATCTGACGCTGGAGGGAGGGGGCCCCTGGGAGGGAGAGGTGCTCAGCTGGCAGGGCTCAGGAAGCACCTGTGAGGAGACAATGTCAATGGCAGTAGCTTGGGGTGGGGGAAGGGTGGTTCTTTGTTCCTCTGCAGAGCAGAAGGCCTCTGGGGAACCCTGTCCGGGTTGGTGCCAGAGTTGGGAAGAGGGTGGGCTTGGGTTCAGGGCCAGCTGGGGTCTGGGGTTTGTATCCCAGCTGGAAAACCAAACCTTTACTGAGAGAGTACTGGCAAGTCTGCTACTCGTCCGCCATCATGCTCCGCCCCCCGAAGATTTTATAATTTTATCCTCTTACTGAGGTCTCCAAGGAATGGGTGCAAATGACTCCCAGTAAACCTTCCTGATTCCCACATGTCTTTTGCTTTATTCCCTAGACATTCTATCCAAATGTTGAAAAAAGAAAATAGAGTCCATTAGGATAAACTCTAGGTCTAAAGAGACAGAATTGGGAAGTAAATCACTGAAATTTCCCCACTGCCTTTATACACCCATAACAACAACTGACACCAAGGCACTATATCTAGTAAGTGATTATTTTGTTTTCAATGAATCAATGAATTATTTAAAATAAAATTTCAAGTTAGTATATGAACTAATGGGATTCATCATGGTCTTTTCATTTACATATGTCATTATATTTTGTTTTCATTCATCCCTCACTGCCCACGCCCCTTCTTGCTGGTCCCATTTCTCCATCCCTTTATAGTTGTTTTCCTGTCACTTATATTCCAATGCCCTTTCCTTACTTAAGCTTTCTTCCTTCTTTCGTTGGCCACATACATGGATATGTGTATACACACATACACACTTATATATGTAAGCCTAGATTACACATAGTACAATAGCCAGAGGACATGTCTGGTCTCTTCCTCAATCACTCATCTGCTTGTTTCTTGAGACAGTCTCTTACTGAACCTGGTGCTTACCAGCGAGTCCCATTGATTCTCTGGTCTCCATTCCTCATAGCGGTGGGGTTACAGGCATACATAGCCACACCCAGCTGTTTACATAAGTGCTAGCGAATCAAACTCACGGTGAATCAGGTCTTCATGCTTACATAGCAAGCAAATGTACCCCCAAGCCATCTCCCCAGCCCCTTTCCGATATTCTTAACAGCATTTATCGATGTTTTTCTTTTTTAAACTTTTTATTGACAATTATTATGTATGTATAAAATATATTTTCATCTTACACTTCTTGCCTCCATCCAAGTATTTGTTTTCTTGATGATAGTCATTGTGTGTGGAGTGAGATGGAATCTTACAGCTGTTTTAATTTGCATTTACATTTTTAATGTTTTTTTTAATTTTATTCATTCATTTTCAAGCAGAGAGATACAGAGAGAGAGAGGGGGGATGGAGGGAGAGAGAGTGTGTGTGTGTGTGTGTGTGTGTGTGTGTGTCAGAGCACACCAGGGCCACCACGTTGTGGGTCTGGCTTATGTGGGTACTGGGGAATTGAACCCCGGGGCCTTAGGCACTGGAAGCAAGTGCCTTAACCACTGAACCATCTCTCCATCCCCTAATTTGCATTTTCTTGATGGCTAAGAATGTTGAACAGTTTTTAAAATATTTATTGACCATTGTGTTTCTTCTTTTGAGTCTGTTCATTTCATTAGCTGATTTATTGATTGGAAGATTTTTATCTTAGTTTTTACCAAAGCTTTATATATTCTAGATATTAATTTCTTACCTATTGTAGAGTTAGCAAAGACATTCTCCCTTTCTTTGAGTTCCAACATTAGTTCATCTATGAAAGACTTTCTCTTCTTAGAAATCCAATGTTCTAGGGACCTGCAATCAGAGGTATGGTTATGAGCTGAGTTAAGCATTCTTCCAGAACCACACAGTAGCAGTTCACATCTCATAATTAGTTCTGTGTTTTTCATGATATTAGTTGCAAAGTTAACAAAAGGCAGTATAGGTATACTAAAGTTACATTGAACAAAAGCATGATGTTATTACTTTACCAGCCTGTGTCTATTGGTGTGGGCTGGGTGACATGTCTTTCAGAGTCTTCAAAAGACAAAGGATTCTGATGTCACTTGGATTTCAAGAGATTATTTCAGGGGCTGGAGAGATGGCTCAGCGGCTAAGGCACTTGCCTCCAGTGCCTAAGGCCCTGGGTTCAATTCCCCAGGACCCACATAAGCCAGACCCACAAGGTGGTGGCTTTGGTGTGCGCTCTCTCTCTCTCTCTCTCTCTCTCTCTCTCTCTCTCTCTCTCTCTCTCTCTCTCTCTCTCTCTCTCTCTGCTTGAAAAATGAATAAATAAAATATTTTTTAAAAAAGATTATTTCAAGTCATGTTCCCATGAAAGAAGTAAAGGCTGTACAAAATGAGATTTCCTGGAATGGATGAGTAATTGCCTATCTGCCTAAAAAAAAAATCACTGCATATTCAAGAGGTACCTCACGAAGAAGAATAAAGGCAGGTGGGATCAGACTCCTAGAATGGACATTGTAATTTCCATGGAAAATATCCCAGACAAGAGCCAGCAAACTGTCCAGGGGTTAAGCATCATACTAGAGATTAAATATGTAGTATTCTAGGCACCACAGGAAGAAACCAAAGTTGTTTCTGTCTTTAATTTATACTCATCTTTAGCAATGGTAATTCATTTGAGAACAGCCACACTTAACAAATAAAAATAATAAAGAGTAAATAGATATGTAACTGTAGAAGAAAAGCTTAGATCTTATTTTTCCATATGATTAATTTGTTCCAAATATGAGGTCATAAGGTTTCTAATAACAATATATGCCTCTCCATCTTCTCCTCCTAAGCCCAAATAGAAGAGACTCCATTCTTCTTTGCTTTCCCTGCTTTCCTATGAACAAGCTTTCAAACATATGTAACACACAGATAAAATACCTCTTGGTCTTCATCTTAATGTGTCCTACTGAGCTGTTCCCTTCTTTCCGCATCTTCAACCATTCCAGGTTCCTCTATAAATTGTCTGTCTCATTCATTCTTCTCAAGGACCCTTTTTGTTACCTAACCAATCACAGTACCCAGTGATCTCTATTTGTTAGCCTAAGGACGTGATGACTTCATGCTATTTACTTTCTATTGTGAGGCTACCTGAATAAATATTTTGATTAAAAAAATGTATCTCCAAACCTCAGAACAGAATGGCCAAGGTAAAACCTGTTAGTGGATTGCTTAAGGTATAAATATGGCTTCTCTCAATTCCAACCTAATGTCCTCTGGGACTTAAGTGAATGGGATTCTGTACTTGCACTGGAAGCCTTCAATATACTAGGTGACTTGAGCACTCATTGTCAATCTGAAATATACCTTCTCCCTAAAATGCAATGAAATTTCTCCCAGGATTGAGTAACAGACATCAGTATTCTATATTTAGGGACTTTATCTTCAGCTTATTAAGAAAGATGGCCTGAATATCTGCTCATATTTCACATTAGACAGGCTAGACTGGCTTTGTGAATATTTAGAAGCAAATCCACTCTGGGAAAATAAAGAGAAAACAACTCAAGCAAGATCATTACTTTGAAACAGCAAGACTCTTGTTTATTTCAAATGATATAAACTTTTGTCTCAAAAAGGAAATTTTCTAATAGAACAACAGTTCCCTCTGCATGTTTTTTTTTAATCTAGCACTTCATTATTTGTTTGATTATTTCCTGGGAGGTTTGAGAGGGTTATTTTTAAAAATCAACAATAATTTAAATAAATTCTCATTAGGGAACTCCAGAGTTCTTTATGAGACCTCTCAATGATTGATATTCCTTGGATTAACTCAAGACAACCTAGAGTTTTACATGGCAAAGTACAGAAGCTTTGAGACAGGACACCTGGGATTTAGCCCCAAGCCCTAACTTCACAATATCAATCATTATAAGCCTCCATTTCCTAAGTCTTAAAATGAGTGTATTAAATGTGATTGTTCCTTCCAGTTTCAACAGACTGTAATACCCAATGCTTTGACAAACAAGAATAGGGGGCTGAGGAGATGCCTCGGTGGTTAAAGGCAGTTTCTTACAAGTCTGCTGGCCCAAGCTCAATTCCTCAGCATCTGCATGAAGCCAGATGTAAAATGGTACATATGTCTGTGACCCCAGTGCACCTCCAGCAATGGGAGGCAGAGCCAGGAGAATCTGGAAGCTCTTGGGTGAGCTAGAGTAGCATACAGGAAGTAGATAAAACAAAAACTAGGGAAACCTGTCTCAAGCAAAGTGGAAGGAGAGAATAATCACCTGAAAGTTGTCCTCAGACTTCCATATGGGCACTGTGGCATATACATCATATAAATAAGTAAATAAATAAATAAATAAATACAAGGTAGGAATTTCATTCAGGAAATATGAGTTGAGGATGATATTAGTAGCCATGCACCACTATTCTTTCTCCAGCTTATTTTTAAAAAGACAAACATGACTACAAGTGTCCCAATGGTGCATGGACGACCACTGTTCAGCCCTGAAATATAACAATGTCTGATCAAGTATCTTTTGAAGGAATACAGTTCTAGTCCATCTAGAACTCTGGCTAATTTCTTATTTTTAATGTATATTTTTTGACAATTTCATGCATGCATATAGTGTACTTGGAATATATTTACCCCCATTATTCCCTGCAATCCCCTTCCTTCTCCAATTGAAAAGCTTCTTCTTCCCAACTAGTCCTTTTTTTTTTCTTTTTCAAGACTATCATTTGTCCCTGCACAGCCACCTCACCTAAACCATCAAATAAAAAACATCCTTCCCTGCTTACCAGGATGACGTTAGCATGAATCAGATCATTTCTCTAAGGGATTTGAAAATCCTCAAAGAGGGCAGTCCTATCAATACAAGGCATTCTAATTAGAATCACCATGCCTCATTTCTTTAAGAGGAGAAAATGAATGAGGGCCACTGAGCCTAAGAACGCAAAAAACACTTACACTCCTATAACCTGAGAGACTAGCCTGAATCTAGAAAAAGAATTCAGTGAAGCATCTTTGGCCAGCCTGGGAGAGTGGCTAGGAATGCTCGCAGGTCATGGGCGCCCCTCCTAACTTTGTGTGTAGGTTACTTTACCATGAAACTCACAAAGGTTTAGATTTGTAAGTGCCACCAAGACAGTGGAAACTTTAATTTTGATTTAATTATGGCTTTATAGACAAATTACATCTTACCTACAACAGTGGGATGTAGTAGCCAAAAGTTGGGCATGGTGGTGCACACCTCTAATTCCAGCACTCAGCACTGGGGAGGCAGAGGTAGGAAGATAACTGAATTCAAGGCCACCCTGAGATTACAGAATGAATTCCAGGTCAGCCTGGGCTAGAGCAAGACACTACCTCAGAAAAACAACAATAAAAATAGTGTAGCCTATTCAAACTAAGAGTGCTAGCTGAAATTGTTTTTATGTATTTATTTGATTGTAGAAGTCTTAGCTCTAGTGATATGTCAGTTGATATTGAGGGCTAGGGCAAGAAGATTAAGAGTTCTAAATCTCAGCATTGGCAGAAAGTGTGCCTACCAATTTTAAGATTGAGGACACTATGAATGGGAAAACTGGGTGAACATATTTGTACCTGGAACTTGGAGACAATGCCAGTAGATGCCCACCCTTTCAGAGGCAAATAGAAAACCTAAGATAGATCATGACCTCAATAGTACTGTGCCTTGGATTAAGTGATGAACTCCAGGGACATTGAAGAAATGGACTAAACTGCTAAAGAGGGTCCTTATAGAAAGCATCGTAATGGTTCCTCTCAAGTGTCTTGCCTTCACTACTATCTCTTCACCAGCTTTGAGAGTCCTTTTCAATTCCCTTGACCTATTTCAGACTACTGCTTGTGCTTAACTTGAGAACCTCCTACTCAATAAATTGCTCCTCCTCCCACTTCTGGCCAATATAAAAACAATTGTTATTTGACAGACTGCTTCCTTGCAGTTTTCTCAAAAGTTCAAAGGAAAGAGACATCTTTAAACACACACACACACACACACACACACACACACACACACACACATTAACTTAATTCCAGCCTCACCCTTTCAAGTACAATGCTATCCTTCAAACTCTGACCTAAGCCCCTTCACCATTTTGTGTCCATAGCAACCACTACCAATGTGTTCCGAGGGAAGTGCAAAGGGGTAACAGGGAGGGAAGTGCAAAGAGGTAACAGGGAGGGGAAAGTGCACCTCCCAACCGAGCCATTAGCTCTTCTGCATTGGCCAAATCAATAACAAGTGGCAGCAGGCCCATAATGAATCCTCAGGCACTTTCTTTCCTAAGAGAGGAGAAATGTTGTCCATACCTACTTGCCAGGGACTAAGACTTGGGTGTGGCTCTTTCTCCTGTCCCTTGTTAAAGAGACAACAGTGAGTGTGCATGGTTGGAGGAGGGCATCATTTTGTAAGAAAACTTCTCAATCGTATGTTTCCCCAGCAACTCCATCAGCTACAGCCTCCACCATGATACCCTACTTGCTAAACTGCAGCCAGTGTTCTTGAACCTCTTAAAAGACAATATACCTGAAACCCTAGTCACTTTCTCCTACAGTCCTTGCCACTCATACCCTGAACTTCCTTAATCCATGTCAAGAATGTATGCATGGCAATTTCATGCCATCAAAACATATTTCAAAAAAAACTGCAATAGTAATAATGATCAAGAAAGGATTTGTCAGCCAACAGAAAATATGAAATAGAGAAATATAGAGAGAGAAAGCATAAAAAAGGAAACAGGAAGCCATTCTGCACAGTCCTTTCCAGTAGATGTGCTGAAATATAAGGCGAGAGTTTCAAGCTCTCTTTGAAAGCAAAATGATGTTTCTATTCATGCTGTCAGTAACTATAGTCCTAGCTATGAACTAGAAATAAGCTTATAGAAAAGGAAAAACACAAGGCATGGTTTCATCCTTCAAGAACTTGTGATTTAGTAGGGAATCATCCCAGTGAAAAGATGCTCACAGCCCCGTGTAGTAAGTGCAGTGACAAAGAGATCAAAGGATTGTGGCATAGAGGCAAAAGAAACATTCCTAACTCAGCCAAATGATTCATTGAACTTGTTCTTCAAGAGACCACTGAAATTTATATGGTTTGCAAGAAGGCATTGGAAATATATTTGAAATGCTCACTTATTGGGGTGAATGCTAACTAGCAGTTTCAAATGAAAAACTGAACATGATTAAAACACTGTGAAGCAGAATTGTAGAAACCTGCTTCCAATAATATTGGCTATTCTGGCCAGAACTCAACTTGACCTTTACATAATAGTGTTTGGATTCCCCAGAAACAAACATTTTCTACCAGCCAATACAGAAACATGGCTTCTGAAAGGAGAAGATTCCACTTGCACATTCAACTACCCCCTTCATTTCACAATGACAATTGAATTACTGAAAGACTTAGACAGTAGCCGCATAATTAGAGAATGAAAGAGCAAGAAGTGAAACTCAAGTATGGCTCCAATGCCCATATTCTTGGTGCCAGATGCTAAAGATTAAACCAATACATGAACCAAACCACCATCCACTTAAGTATGGGTTCCCCAGAACAAGCCATCTCTTCTCGACCTCATCTCACCCACTTCCCACCCAGTGGAAAAGAATTCATGTTTAGGCTAAGACTGTCTGCTCACATGGAGGCATAACCACACCAGAAAATCAACATCTGAAGTGAGCATCACATCCTCTCCTTCTCCCATATTTCTGGTATCCTTTCCTTATTTGTCATCCACAAACAGTCATTGAAAATCTATCTACAGAGCACTGTACTGAATAATATTCACAGTAAGTAGGAAACTAGAGGTCTGCCCTTAGGGAATGATAGGAAAATTGGGAATGGTCCTGACACATGCCTAAATTGAATAAATATTTAGTAGGCTGAGATAAAGATGAGAGGTAGAAATCATATATGAATTCACTAGAGGAAATGATCATGAAACAATTGAAATGGAAATTAGAATTCATGAGATCCGGGAAATGGTTGTGTTTTGTTCACGTTGTATACATAGCATCTAAAGACATTTTCACATATTAGATATTCAATAAACATTTGCTGAATTAAATAAATAAGCTTTTTTTTACTTTTTTATGAATGTGAGTTCTGAAATCTATCACTTGGAGAATAATTCTCCAGGCCTATATGCATTGCACAGTGTGGCTTTCACTCCTTGTGCACAACAGGGGCCCTGTAAACTTGTCAAGATGCTGACTGGACTTGTGACTTAAACCTTTACAAAATCCCATCAAAGGATTTTTCTATTCTCTGTTGCTCCATACCATTGATGGGTGTTTCCCACTGATGAAGGATATTACAGATCTATGGCACATCCCTTAGACAACAATGCAATTCTGAGATTTAAAACTCCTGTTGTTTACTTGGCTCTGATTTAAAAGTAAACTTTAACACATTCTGGTTAGGGCTGAAGGACAAATAGCTTTGATTGCTGTCAGTAGGCATAAATTGTAAATAAATCTCTGTTTCAGGTGCTTATATTCCATTAAGAAGGGCTAAAATGGGAATCTTCATAGTATAATTCTGTTTTTAAAATGTGTACAAGAAAGAAAGGATAGGAAGAGAGTTTTAAATATATCATTTCATGCATCCCCAATGGTCAAATCCTTGGTCTTCCAAAACTTTCCACTAGCATATGAATTTTATTTTTTACTTATTTCATTTTTAAAATTCTACTAATTTGTTCTTAGTACTTTTGGCTTCCTGGGATGATAGAGACAATTTGGTTTACATTGTCATATTCAGCATGGTATGTCCATAGTCATGCTATAGGCCATTAGAATACAGCAGAACACCAAAGGGAACCCCAAGCAAGTATACAGAATCAATGTGGATAAGGCTGCCCTTCTCTGACTTCTTTTCACCTCACTATACCAGCACAAAACATCAAATAAAAGACATCTATTAAGAGAATGAAGAAGGACCTTATTTCATACTAACTGAAAAAATCTAAATGTGTATGCTGTCTGAATTTTTACCAAGGATCACAAAGTCCAAATAATTTTCAGCTATGTGGGTGTACCCCTCAAGAAAGTAGAACACCATGTACTACCATGCAGAAATGGTGTCAATCATGTAGCCCACTCTGATCATTGTATAGTTCAGAAGGTTCTCTGTTTGTGGCAGAGTCTACAAAATAAATAATAACAGTCACACCAGGAGTAGCCTTATACTATGAAACCAAAATCTTTGATTAAGAAAGTTTCCTACAAAACAAGAAAATATATTGCCTTCTGGAGTTCTCTGTGTGTTTAAAACTTTTTTTAAGTATCACCTTTGATCCTCTGATGTAGGTAGGACTAATAGTGAGGGTTTGTCCATTATATAGAAGAGAAACAGGCACAAGAAAGTTCAATAACTTGCACACACAGTTAAGATTGCTACACTCTATCCCTTATTTCCTAAAGAGCTAGACCCATTTCCTGCACCACATCTAAAAGGATGCAAAGATGGCAATGTGACTCATGTTACACATCAACTATGCCTTGCCTCAGTAAGCAACCTTTCTATTCAAAGGTATGGTTAATAACCTTTACTTTGGGCTTGGTTATTTCTCTTTCCCCCTTCCTCACATTATTTCCTAAAAGAACAATTATGATCCATCTGGGACTATTTATAATGATTCTTGAATTTGAACTTGCAACCATTACCAATCGAGGTCACTTATTTTAAATTAACTTGCCTAGTCAGAACCCAGTGCAAAAAGATACTGGCTAACTCAGACTTTTAATTAACTAGCTAAATAATGTGCAGTGTGACAAGTTGCCTGTGATTTGATGGAGTAGTTCATTTACATTCAGACAAGGATCAAAATACATTGTCAGAGCTTCAGGGACTGAGTCTTGAAAACCTTGTGTCTTGTTCAAGGCTGCACGTCACTTCCCTTTCGTTCCTTCTAATTATTTTTCCTATGCTCTGATTATCCAACATTCATCACAAGTGAAGCTTGTGATTAAACAATGACAATTCATGTCATATGCTGATAGGGAATTTAAAATTAGCAGCATGATCATACGAACCAAGCACAAAGCTTCATGAAATAATTAAAGAAAACCAAAGGGAGATTCCCAGGATGACAGGCAACAAAGGAGCATTTCCATAGGTTCAGGAGACAACTGCTTCCCATTGAGGTGATCATGCATCATAATAGTCAGTACTCAGTTTCTGTTAAACTGAATTCACAATGGGGACTTATCATCCTGCAAAAATAATGATAGTTCTTTTCATCAGTGATTATTGCTGTTTTTGTTATAGCTGCTAACACTTAGTGACTGGGTTTTTGAGACAGTCAAAATCTTTTGACTTCAGGCACCAAAACTTTCTTCTGTGAGGCTTAAGACAAGTAACCAAATTTCTCTGCATCACAATGTCTTAACCTGGGATATAACATTCACAATAGTGCCTACCTCCAAGAGTTATGGTGAGAATTCAAAGTAATGAAATGTTTAAAATACCATTTTAGTTCAGCCTGATGGCACACCTGCATAAAACCCAGCACTGGAGAGGCTGAAGCTGGAGAAAGAATGTGAGTTCAAGGCCAGCTTGGACTACATAATGTGGGCCAAGCTGCCCTACATAGACTGACCCTGTCTCAAATGAGCAGCCGGTGGAGGATCCTTGTGAATTTGAGGCCAGCCTGGAGCTACAGCTTTAAAAAAAAGCAAATAAATAATCATTTAAGAGAAGCTACATACACAAAAAGTAGTTGATACATGTTAGCCTATTTTTCCCCTGTAATATCCATCCCATCACCTGGCCTTTCTCTATGGAATTTTCCAGCCTGGGATTTTCTTTTCCATTCTCCTGCCAGTAATAGTTCTCCACACTTTATTTTAAATGACATTATCTTCTATTTCTCCCCAGAAACACTGTGGTGACTGCACATGCCTGTGCTCTTTTGTCCTGGATGGGAACCTACCCACACAAACTTGCACACATACATATTCCCTTCCCAGTCATAGTTGCTGTGTGGTTTCTAGTCACAGTTCCGAGCTGGGGAGGGCAACGAAGGGGCCACAGGAGGAGGCAAGGTGAGCTACTTCATGGCGAGTTTGCCTCTGGTTTCTTGTCATTTTGCATGCATAACTCAAATGCCCAAACTCCAATTGCAAATCTCAACTTCTTTCCTCTGCTTTCCAGTGCAGACCTAACCAGTGACCCCAGTAGTCCTCTGTACGCAAATGCTACTGACTCTCTGGGCTTCTCACCTCATAGTTGTAGGGAATCTTTACTTTTTGAGGTTGAGTGACATGAAATCATGGAAGGTTTTATAGAGGAGGCTGCATGAAGGATAGATGGGATTTCTGCAGGAAGGGATGAAGGAATAAACACAGCAGAACCAATATGAGGTATACACTAGGCACCATCTGAAGAGCTACAGATACCTTGTTCCATAAATTCCTTACTTCAGGTCTAAGAAGTAGATAATAATGACAGACAACTTTTTTCCATGGAAGCATACTGAAATCCAGAAAGCATAAGTTAATTGCCCAAAATTACAGAGCAAATTAGGGACGTCTTCCTACTAATCTAGCCTGCACTCTTGGCCACCCTACTTCTCCACAGTAACTATATTACCTATTTTACAGATGGCAAACTAAGGCTTATGGCTTTAAGTAACTTACCTAAGGTCACAAAGCTTATAACTGGCAAATCTGAGATGCAATGTCTTTAGAAGATCCCCTTCTGTTTACTCTCTGTCCATTTATGCAGCCCTTCTGACAGCTTCTTCCACCAGTCATTACAGTCACAGTGTCTTACAGAAACCTTGGCTTCCTCACACCAAATGTTTATAGTCGCTTCACATAAAATCTCCCCTCTAGTGTGTAAGCACTATGAAACAGTAAGAGCCTCTTGAAATCAAGAGAAATAGCCCTCTGGAATACATCTCTCTTCATTTTCAAAATAGCATTCTATTTAAGTTACCTGTTTGTCAGGTTCCCACTTATAAAAACCACAGGAAAAAAATTCTTTCAATCTCTGGTTGGAGACAAAGTATTTTCTATCTATAGCAGGTTATGAGTTAATCATTCTCTTCTCAGTTGTACTTTGTTCATATTTCTGTTCTCACACTTCTCCCACTGGATTATATTCAACTGTTAACTTGGCTGTCATTCCCACTCAAGTGTGACACCCTCCTGGTTAGGGACCAGGTTCTTGTCACCTCTCTCTCTTCCCAGGGTGTAACCCCAGAATTGGCATAGAGTGGGCAATCAACAAATACTCATTGAAAGAGAAAAGAATGAAATGTGGCTGAGAGTGTCAGCCCTTTCCTCCATGAGGGAGCTCGATTCATATTCTTCCTGAGTCCAGTGAGATGGTCCAAAACTGTCTTTTGGCAAAAGATAAAAGCATTGATTTGTAGAATTGGCTGATTACTGTGTTAACAGTCTTCTCATTGCTGACTGTAAGCTACCAGTGATTTGTTAACTGGCTCGAAAAACCCCGAATATTTAATAAGTTGCTTTCAGAAGTCCCCTGTGTTTGGCTGAAAATCAACAATTCTGCCCAGGGTGATGACACATTACTAAGGCTTAGTTCATGGAATGCAAATACACAATTCTTGTAATTCGCAAATGTTTCCTCTGGTCTTACACTTTTGCAATTTGAATCTGACATTGTCTTTCTCTCTTTGCCTCAGTCATTTGTCATCCATTTGCAAATTGCAATCCACTTAAATCACATGGCTTCCAAAAGAGGAGAGAACCTGCCAACTAAGCAATTATTCTGAAAATCAAAGTCCCAAAGAACACATTGGGTTTCTGAGAGACATTTACTTTTATTTGAAAATATAAACATGGTCATTCACTTCAGCAATCAAAAACTTTCACAGTCAAACACTGGAAACATAACACAAATAGAAAACACATCCACAGAGGCATAGTTAGGAAGTTCAAAGTGTGACTATCCACACATGCTTTCTCTCCCCTCCCTGCTTGGAGACTCCATCATCCTGAGCTAGAACATGGGTCTCTAATGCTATAGGATAACATATAGTTGTATGCCTTCTTATTCATGCTTCTATTTTACACACAATAATGGAGTTAATAAGTAAACATCAAGACTTGAATCCATAATCGCAGGACTTCAATGTCCATGGCTCTTTCAAATACTTTACCTTTAAACAATATTTATTCTTTGAAGCCTTAAGGGTGACTCATATAATATCTATAAAGATTTTTTTACCCTTACAAGTTTAAAAAACATAAGGAGTCATTTAGATATGATATGTAAGTTATTGGTCCTAATGAGTTTCTCAAGATGGGAATGTGTGGCTCTTGGACCAGTGAAAGAAACCCTATTTCATCCCACCCTTTTCAATTGGTTGTGGTTGAAAATGAAATATATTTAAGTAACTATATAACCATATGCCATATGTTGACATTCCAGCTTTTAAAAATCCAAATAATGAATTTACTAGCAGCAGTCCCAGGCCAAGCCTGCTGCTCAGTACCCTCTGTCAGGAATTCACAAGTTAGTATGGTTTAAGTGTAATTGAGCATGTAAAATACATGCAAAACCTACTCAATTTTATATTTAGAGTAAAGCTGTACATATTAAAACAAAAGGTTTTGTGACTGTACCTATAAGAGCTAATCGTGTTGGTATATGCTTGTTATCCTGGCATATGGGAGACAGAGTTAGGAAGATCGCCACAAGTTTGATGCCAACCTGCTTTACATAGGGAGTTCTAAGCCATCCAGGGCTACATAGCAACTCTGTCTCAAAACATAAAATAAAATAAAATCATATTCAAAAATAAATTTATCACCAATTCAAATGGACAGCCAACACACACACACACACACACACATACACACACACACACACACACACACACACACACACCAATACAAATCATACATGGTCATGTTGAAGAGAAACTCTTTTCCTTTTGCTGTAACCTTCTAAACTAAACATTAAAATCACTCCCACATAGCCTTTGAAAAATAATTATAATATCACCTCATATAAATAGGTGCTATAACAGGTACTCTAGAAGAGGTACTGTGTGTAGCAATGCCGTATAGCTGGATATAGCATCATTTTTTTCAGGAAATTGCCTAGAAGGAGGATCTGACCACTTAAAATGCCTGCTATTTGTCCCCTAATCAAGAACTATAGATACTGAAAGTTGCATGTCTTCCTGAGTGGGGTGGTTTCTGCAAACTGCCTTAGGAAATGATTGTGTAAGTCTCAACTTATGTCATTATTACCTAGTCCCAAGCAACACATGCTGACTCCCAAGCTCTGCCCATCAGTGTGCACCCTGAGAAGCTCAAGAGCCTGTAGGAGCACATGAGCACATTCTTAAGGAACAAACTATAAACTAAGGCAAATTAAACTTTCCATGGGACAGGACGTGATCTGCATTCACTTCTCTAAAGATATGGCTGCTTCCAGACAATATTTCCTGAGTTATGGAGGGTGAGTTATGGAATATTGTCTGGAAGCAGCCATATCTTTAAGGAAGTGGGAAAAGGACAGAAAGATTGTAAGAGCCATGGTGGGAGAGAGTACCCAGAGACATTACCCCCCTCAGCTACAAAACATAAAGGGGGGCAACCTGGCTGCCTTCTGTGCTATCCATAACCCCCTACCACATGGATTGATCCAGTGTGCCCACCAAGGAGGATACCCAGGGTATTGGGAACAGGGAGGGAAATGGGAATACCAACACAATATTTACTCATTCAATGTATCTAATTTTGGACAATAAAGATTTTTTTAAAATATACTCTAATATTGAACGACAAAAAAGACCATATTCCCCACTAGCTCCTCAGTGGTCTTTGCCAGGAATTCAGAAACATAATGTTTTAGATCCACAGTCCCCTAGTGGATTTTCAGTGACTTCTGGACAAATACATTTTCATACAAATATATTTATATGCAATTTATGGCTATTGTCACTTTGGATATGGCTAAATAAAGTAATGAAGTGACTAACTATAAAGAAAAGTAATAATATGGTGTGCTGGTAGGATGTATACCATTAAGTCTATGGGGTAGAATTTGGGAAAGGCTGTTTTAGGGTTAACACAATGGGGTAAACTCACAAAGACAAACATGCATTTAAATGTCCCTTATTCCTAAGAGAAGAAATAACCTGTCGCTCCTTTAACTTACTTATGGCCACTTACTTCATCTTATTTGGGCAGGCCCTGTGTCTCTCATAGTATTTACGATTAAATATTCCACATATGTTATTCAGTTTTAGCAAATACAGTATTAGTCGGCTATATGCAACTTCCTAAAGAAAAAATAGTTTTGAGGTAAAACCCCTTATCCTCTAATCCTCACACCCAGTCATTTTCTTCGGTGCCTCTCTCAATTGCCTGTTGTCATGGTTTGATACAGGTGTCCCCCACAAACAAATGAATGTGTTCTGATACATCGATCCTCAGCTGATGGCAGTTTGGGTTTTACAACCTCGATGAAGCTGTGTTGTTGGGGGCGAGTTTATGGGGTTATAAACCAGCTTCCCCTTGCCAGTGTTTGGCACACCTTCCTGCCGCTGTTTGCAGTGCTGTGGCAGAGGTGATGTCCAGCCCTCTGCTCATGCCATCGTTTTCCCTGCCAGGATGGAGTCTCCCCTCGAGTCCGTAAGCCAAATAAACCCATTCCTCCACAAGTCGCTTTTGTTTGGGTTCTTTCTGCGCAGCAACTA